>JBBPDE010000006.1:11322932-11343601 GCA_037974605.1 Nannopetersius ansorgii
TCAATATATAGTAATAGGTTGTCCATCCATATATTGCAAATATATGGGGAAGTTTCTCGTATACTGAAATATATTTCGTAATATATTGCAATATAAATTCTAGTATAATGCAATATATGTTCGTTTCGTAAGGGCACCTAACAAAAAAAAGTGTAACTGTAAAAAACTAAACAAAAAAGAGCCGGCTGATAAATTCATATAAATTCACATTCCATCAAATACTTAATTCCCCTCGTTTCTTCTCTATTTAGGCTAATTGTTTTTCAAACCCTTGTTACCCAACTATTTGGATGCTATTTAAAATGGATACTTTCTGCTCTGAGCTCTGATTGGACAAAGGCATTATGACATCATGCATACATAAATATTTACTTTATCAGCATTATTTTGCAATTTCTATTAGCATACTTATGCCATTGTCTGTATGTAAAATTAACGGTGGTGATAGAGTATCTGCACACATACATTTGGAGCTTTGTAACTTCCTCATTCAGGCAATATATTGCTGTTTCAAACAGCCTTCAGTGATTTTAACTTAAATCTGGTAGCTTGCTGTAGCTGTTATGGAATGATAGAAATCAACATTTAAACAGCTAATTTCATTGTTTATTTCATTGTTTAATTACTGTAGTTGGGAAGGAGCGCTCAAATGGAGCAATTCCCAATATCACCAAGCAGCACTGTACGCCGGCATAAAGAAGACAAGTACATAAATTTACAAGCCACACACTGACGATTCTTTTTTGGTCAGTCGTGTAGTCCTGCATATAAATGATTTCATTTCTGACTTTTGACTTTTCCCATTCTATTTCTTCACAGTTAACCCAAAAAGGCCATTTATGCCTTGTCGGTCAGTCCTATAAGGCAAAATTTAACTCAGGATAACATTTATCACAAAAAAAATCTTGTTTCTCCAAATTTCTGTTTAAATTGTTGGTTCAATTTACATAGAAATTGAACTCACAACAATGGTGTTCTGAGCTACTGGGGTGGGGGTAGCTCAGTGGGTAGGATACTTGGCTCCAGATCAAGAGGTTGTGGGTTCAAATCCTACCTTCAGCAGACCACCACTGGGTCTTGCTCACCACCCCTGAGCAAGACCCTTAACCCCATGTTGCCCCAGGGAGACTGCCCCCTGTAGGTAGGGAATGAAAGTCGCTTTGGATAAAAGCGTCTGCTAAATGTCATACATGTAAATGTCTTTTGCTCACCTTCAAAATGTTTTCTGATTTTTAATTGCATCTCTTTTCCCCAAAGCTCATTATTATTAATAAGAGCCTGTTTCACTTCCTATATCATCTACCACTCATTATTGAACAAAAGTGCTCAGCTTGCTGAGAGGCCCTCGATGACACTGTGTTTCAGTCCGAAATAGGTCTCAGTACAAAAAGAAAGTGGGATATTTCCATAATCATGTGATTTCATAATATGTTTACTAAACACTGGCATTTTCTTAACTTGTTATTCCTTGCATAACTCACCTGCCAGGGTGGTGTCTGTGGTATTCCAGTCTAGCTCTGACCTGGTCATAGGTGAGGAAGGCCATGTAACCTGGATGAGTCACTGCCAACTGATTCCAGTTCCTCAGCAGTGTTGACCAGGGCTGAGACGAGAAACAAAGTACATTTACAACATAAAACATGTTTACAGTAAAAAACAGATCAACCAAAAAGTAACAAGAAAAAAAATTTAAACAAAACAAGCTTTGGAGGAACAAAATAAGGAGGAGGAAGCGTGCAGAAGCAATATTTAGAAATAGCACTTTGAGAGGGTGGGGAGAGAGGGGTGTTATAATAAAAAAAATATAAACACCAAGTATTAAATGTGTCAACGTGCAGGCCGCAAGGCCCACACGCTGAACTCCCTCAGAGCATGGAGAAAGACACAGGCAGGGGATCCATGCAAAACAGAGGTTTTTATTAAACAAACACAAAACTGAAAGCAAATAGGCACTGTGGCCTCCAGGCTTCAAAAACAGATATACAGGCAGGGTAAAAGAGGTGATGGAGACACGAGCACAGACTAAAAACTGACAGACACAAACTAAAACAGGCTTAAATACACAGGACAATCAAGGCTAAACATAGGCAGGTGGAACTAAGGACATGTGGTACACAACAAAAACCATGTGACACACAGAAAACAAGTGACAAAAGCAAAACACCAGAAAGCTTCAGAATAAAAGTCCCCCAAAACATGAACAGAACAGAAAACGGCAACCTAAAAGCAGTGGCCCTGAACAGCCACTGACCAGACCGTGACAAAATGACTCAAACATAAATGGCCAACTCTACAATATATCAACATGTTTCTTATAATGTCTATATTGTGCAGTAATATCAAAACCTCAATATTTTTCCTTTAAAAGGCACCAGCTGCACTTTTTTGCACATTTCATTACAATTATCACATAAAGAATATTTTGATGTAAGCCCTACATTTCCACACTGATAGGACACCAGTAACCATATATTACAAAACCCTTGTACACCTGTGCATTTACATGTCAATATAGTTCTGCCTGCTACATGTACCTGAAAGAGCCTGGTGAAGATGTCGAACTCAAAGATAGAAACATGATCGTTACAAGTGAGATCAATAGTGGACTTCAAGGCCATGGCCTCCATTCCCTCTTCAAAGTTGTGCGCCAGTCTCAACTGCTGCTTAAAGCTGCTCCACTGAACTATACACCTAAAAGTGTGAAAGACAACAGAATGGAAGTTTACTTCCTTACATCTCTCCTGCACATCATTTTTGAGTGCATAAAGCATAAAGCAAGCTCCCTCAGTGGCATCGAATGTATGACTAGGCACAACAGAAGGCCTACATGCAAATTAGCAGCTCATTTACAGTTCTGCTGGCACTGTTTATTAATGAGCACTGTCCCTGACAAACAAATTAGTACACAAAATAACTAAATTATATTGTTGGCAGCACTTAAAATCCAAAATCACTTGCAAAAAGAATTTACAGTAACATTTTAATTGAACCCATGCCACAGAAATGTCATAACAGATGTCATATGTTGTAATGAGTTGGCACAACTCAAGATCTTGCTCAGTAACATTACAGTGTCATTGTCACTATTGCTGGTAATTATTATGACAGAAGACATAATGTTTGATGTGATGACGACCAAGAAAATATGCTTTGGAAAAAAAATGTATGTGCTGTAAGCTGTCATGAGATCAAATATTATTGCATTTTGCATTACCATTATCTGTAGCAGGGTTCAAGTAAACCATTGTGTCATATTTTTACCCACTTGCATCCAAATGCTCTCCTCCAGAACTCCTTTGCCTCTGTCTTGGTCAGCTTATATGTATCACCCTGGAATCGCCCTCCTGGAAACATGGCTCGTAGCTCCCACAGCATGTGGCTGAACAGCAAAGACAGCTTTGTCAGGTTTCTCCTGAAAGAGAAACATACAACATTAATATATAACATTAACACAGATTTTCACAGATATTTCATAGATATTTAAAAAGCTATGTCTAGCCTAGAAGAAAATATATTTCAGATGCAGTGATGTAATGTGATGTAATACCACAATAAAACTCATTCATGTATTTAGGAAACAGAATTAGACATGTTCTTGGAACATAGTAAAACACTATAGTACCGTAGTTACAGTATTAGAAGTAATGACCACATGTTCTGTAAAGAGAGACACCATGTACATATTCACATATGAATGCATGCATGCTAGCTACTACAAACAGGAAGTCACAGTCTGATGTTTCCTGTCCTGAATCTTTGTAGTTCACTGACATAATTTTCCACTGGTGGATGACCGTACATGGCACAAGTCTCAGTACCACTCAAACCTGCCATGCTCAACAAATTGTGACTTCATTATATCTATATATATATACATATAATGTATTCTTTGCCCTCTTGCTACTACATCAAAACCTGAAAGCCAGCAACCCCCATGCAGCTGCAGCTTTAAACATTAATAAGTGTATTTTTAAAATGCATTGTCTGTCCGTGTTGTTCATTATACATCTCGTTTATAGAAACCTTTCACCATAATATAGTTATGCACAATACCTTTAGAACTTTAGAACCATTAAAAAATAAGTAACCATGTTATTTAAGAAGCATATAGGTAAATATACTGTAAATCTGACAAATCCACCCAAAGTTTTTAGACAGGCCAAAATGATACAACCATCTGAATGAGCCATGCACTATTTAACTTCATTAGCATCACTTCAGAACTTTATCAGTGCTACCAGCAGCAGCAATAGCAATGGAAGCAACTCATCTTTGGGTCTGCATGATGATGTAACTTATTTTATTTATTTCAGTTGAGCTGCAGAGAAAACGTAACCTTGATAACGTACTCAGTTGTAAATGACCACCGGGCCTGAGGTTACTTTCCACTTTGAAAGCTGAGCAACTTCTATTTTTTTCTCTGGGCTAACAGTTTCCTCACCACAAACCTTTCTTTGTACATTTCAGGCCCACAACAGACCTTTGTTTACGAGGGCTGAAGTTTCCACTGGTCACGTAGTGAACTTGCGTTCTATTTTTAGATTCCCACTAGTTAATAGAATTTGGTTAATGTTGTGAATAAACACTGAAGTTACAGTTTTGTAGTCAGTGATTTAGAGTTCAACGAGACTGTATACAGTCAGCTCCATAATTACTGACACTTATGGTAGAGATGAGTAAAAAAAGGCGATCTCAAATTGAAAGAGATTTAATTTAAATCTTTAATCTAAATAGATTAAGACCACAAAACCCTTATAGTGTATCACAATTATTGGAACACTTCTTAAATCTTATTGTCTTATTACTCATTTTGTTTCATTATGGTTTGATCATAGGGCCAGAGATTTGCAGAGTGATTTAGGCATCACCAACTCTCTATAACTACAACTCGACACCACTTTCATCCGAACAAACTACTCGGATAGCAGAAGAAAGCATTTTCTTTCATCTAATCGCAAACCTATGTGCATAACATTTTCTAGGTGCTACTAGATCTTTGACTACAACAAAGCTCTGTGTTTAGATGAGACAAAAATATAGCTTTGGGCAAGAAATACTCAAGGTGGTTTTAGTGTGAAAATGAAAGATCGCATGCCCATTGTTTAGGATAATAGAGGATCAGTGATGTTTTTGAGACACCGTTTTAGGACACCATGAAGTGTCAGATAATAGTAAATCTCTGGCTGCATCCGAGACATTGAGACATTGCTGGCTCTTCCCGCGCGAAAAAAACAAAAAAAAAATGATTTGAAGAAAACAGAATCAAGCATTTGACCTGACCATTCCCATCTCCTGGTCTAGAGACCACTAAAAAATAGTGTCTGTCCCCTTTGGAGGATCTGTTGAGACCCCTTGAGGAGTTCTGTGTTCTCCAGTCTCACCATACATGGTAAAAAAAAAACATTAATTGCTCTTAAGTTGACAACAGTAATGTAAAATGCAGGGGTACAAATAATATTGTCAGTTTGAGCCTGAACTAATCAACCCCAAAAGACATTTTTACTTATTTCCCATCTGTTGTAATATTCCCATCTACATGTAATATGTTCCTTTTTAAATGACTACAATGAGCCCCACAAAACACCATTAAACAGAGCACACCATTAAGTCTCTAATATCAAAGCTTAATATGTACATATCAGAATTGTAAGTAAGTAATGTTCCAAATCATGCTGGGAAAGTCCATCAGCTGTGCCAGTTTATTATAATCAGGTGACATCAAGACATTAAACAGTTTAATAGAGGGGTTCACTGCCAAATTCAGCACTTTTGCTCAATCGTCTTCTAGTTATGCTTTACATATGTCCGAACTAATGTTACTCACTTAATAGCGCCATAGTAATTTATTTATCATTTACTATATCTGACTGAATTTGTTTGTACGAGGCTCACCAATCTCACAAAAACAATTGTTGTAGTTTTATTTGGTTTAATTCTTTATCTTAATTTCATAGCTGCTTTGAGCTTGGCCTAGAGAATAATCCAACATGGACATAGCTATTAACATTGACATAAATAAATAAATAAATAAATAAATAAATAAATAAATAAATAAATATATGCATACATACATACACACATAAATAAATGAATGAATAAATTTGCAAATTATTTCACAAGCTGCAGTAACAGATGTTTTTTTTTTTACTTATGAAAGTCAAGCCTTTAGATGTCTAATATGCGACTCATTTGCAACTGTGTAGATGAGCATAACAGCAAAACATTGATGAAATAATCATTCAATTAGAAGTAAATGAACTATTATATAAAAAACCCTTGATTAAATATTGTTTGGGGAGCACTGAGTAACAATAATTGAGAAATAATATTTTATATATAGAGAGTTTTTGAAATTACTTGAATCAAATCATTACATTGGCTCAATGCGAAAAAATCCATTACACCAACACACTTACTGCCAAAAGAGAGTACAGGAAAGGCAGTTATTAAGTCGGAGTGAAAAATATCATTCATGTGGGAAAAAACGTCATTGACGTCATTGACGTTAATTCAAATCACTTTTGTTTTTCACTGTTCAGTGGCATTTTAATATAACCAGAATCTATTAGCATTGAAACTCTATTCTTATCTTTTGCCGACATCACATACTAACACCAAGTCTATAAAGTATGACTGAAAAAGTTGAAAAGTAGATTTCTGCCTTTGTAGAACAAATGTTTGAGTAGACGGAAGAGTATTCTAATTTCAAGATACTCAGGAAAGCATAAATCTGTCAAAAACGTACTCAAGTTAAATCTATATAATGATAATATAAACTGAACTGAACTGAGTTTGAGACTGCGTGTGTGATAATGAGACCATATTGTCATTTGGCCTCTTAATGTTTTCAGGCTCGCATAATGTTTGTAATTCATTTATAAGGCAGATTCGAACTGGAGTGGAGTTTTCATGAATGCCGAAATGTTAAATTGGAACAACCATCTTTAAAGATGAAAGATTAATCACCTTTACAGATATTGCTATATGACCATGTTTTCTGCTTGAATGGAGAGACCTACCCAACTGATGACTGAAATGCTTTCTTTGTGCCTGCTGGGGTGTGTGACTAGCAATTCAGGTTTGATGTGTTACTTATGGAAATTTATATTTATTTTTGAAAATATGCAAAGTGAAATGAACATCTATATTTTTCTTATTCAGACACTTGGCCAAGGTGCTAACGCTTGATAAGCAGAGTTCGTAAATGCCAGAAAACAGGCAGCAGATAAGAGCAGCGAGTTCAACAGTTTTGTCAGGACTTTGTCAGGATATTCAACATTGCATGCCAGATTTCTCACAAAGCATGTAGTTTTTGCTGTTATTGTATTGTAGCATGCACTGTCTTAACCTTCTGGCATATTTTAGGCATTCATTTTCAAAGCTTTCTGTTAAGTTCTAGCAAAAATGTCTAAAAATCTGATTGCTTCTGGAGAACAAGTAGGTGTACCATGAATTTGTTTATTCATTTTCATATCATTTGTATCTTGTCAGAACCCAACTATTTCAGATTCGTTTGTTTATGTAAATACTTTTGTTACTTATTCTGATTATATTATACTTTTGTGTATTTACATCAACAATAATTGTATTAGAATATTAATAATAAATTTGTATTTGTTTATTCGAACAATCAGCATTTTTCTTGAAAAACACTTTGGGCATTTAGCTTTCTTAGCTCATTCTAAAACTTTTTTTCTCTGTCTGATACTTGTCAAACATCCACATCCCCAAAGAATTTAAATGTTACACTTCTGTGTTTAGACTTCTATAAGAAACCACACATCCATGCTCAGATACCAGGCTACTGGCTTCAGCTGCCAGAAGATTCCCTCTATTAGCATTATAATGACCAAGGCTTCCAGTACTCATACACATGGGCCATTAGTAGTCAGAGTAGATCAGCAGCTTGGCCCACTCTTAATGCAGAACAGGAACAAAAACAGCATGCTATCTTAAATTTGTGCAGGGGTTAAAGGGAAAAAAGCAACATCTTAGGTTGTTTTCTTGACAATAAGTTAAGATGCTGAATTGTTGCAACTGCTATAAAGGAGCTGCAGACAGTTTAGCCTTAATGTTTTAAATGTCAGTATGATTTTGCGCTATTTAAGTTAATTTATACTGATGCTCCAAACATCATAAACAAATATTCTTCTTTCTTGTTGTTTGAAGGCAGTTGTCAAAGAGATCATGTGGGAAAATGACCTCAGTGGCACCACAGCTATTTTTAGGGATTTTATGTTGTTCATAGTTTCACTGGGTGCATAACAATTTATGTTTCCCTTTCAACTTATTTATCCAGCTGCATGTATATGCCAAAAAAGTTTAAAACTATATGATCATGAAGAGAGCCTTTATATTCAGCTTGTAAATATTTTACAGAAGATGAGACGAGTCCCAATGTAATTCTTCTGTATTGTTATATATAGAGAGTGATATACTTTTAAAAAATGTTTTATTATATGTTCTCTGGAGGCACTGAAAAATTTTAATATGCTCGACATATTGTCGCTGTCCAAAGAACACAGTGTATCTTTTTTTTTCCTGAACACAACTTTACTTGACATGTAAAACGTTCGTGATGAATACAAATTTCCCAAAATGGCTTAGAATAAAATGGTTTAACAATAACCTACATTACAAATAAATATGTCTTTAGTTCTCCTGTAAAGTTTCCATTTTGGAGATACTTCTTTTTTTATGTTTTTGTTTTTTGAACAGTGACAAATATCAGCTGAGGCTTCTCGGTTATTTGTGAGAATTTGCTTTCACAGATTTTAACCCAACAATAACAGCAATGACATAAAGGCAACACAATTAGATATGTAAATCAAGACACAAGCTGCCACATGAATATTCCTTACCACCCTGGTCTCACCTGCAGCTAGTCTTTTCCTCAAACATCTTGTCCTTGCCATCTTTGAACAGAAGGATGGCCCTGTCCGTCTTGTCCAACAGGTGTCGGACGTGGATCTTCAGGAATTCGCCCTCATCCCCACGAGGTACTCCTGGGGCCGAGCCCCTATAGGGGGCCCATACCTCCGTCAGGAGGTTCGAAGTCTCCGACACCAGCTCTGGGAGGTATGGTGGGCTGTTCTTCAGACCTAGCCGTGGGTCAGTACAAAGCATGTGCAGTTTGGATAGCCGTTTAATGACCTTGTCGAGGAGTTTACGGTCAGTGCTGGTGGGGAGCTGGGACATAGAAGTGAATGGATCGGCCTGAAAGCTTTGGCCTAAACCCCCTGCACTTCCAGCCATTGCCATGTGGAATGTGGGGTGGTAGCTTTCTCTGCAGGTCTATTAGTCCAAAGGCCTTACACAAAGTGATGCACATGGAGGAACAGCTAAGTTCTGTCTTTAAGTCTGGTGAAGGTGTAGCATGTGTCAAGAGGGGCAGTGATCCTCAATAGTTCTTGATATCAATCACTTCCGTTAAACAGCAGCCTGAAGTCTGCCCTGTGTTTCTTAGCCCAATGTGCAATGTGAAACTCATAAAAACATGATCATTAACTCAAATGTATCGTTATCTACAATTTGTATCACAAATGACGTTTACTGCATAGATAAAGCAAACTAGACTTCACCCAACAGCTTTGTAGTCCAAGCAAGCGGCTCCCCAAAGTCTCTGTATCTTGCTCTGCATTTTGAGTATGTATGAAGACACTTCCTGAGACACCATGTGTCCTTTTAACAATAGAAAAGAATGCAAAGATACTTGTAACAGAATTTCAGACTTGATTGACCAGTTTCAATACAGCACTTCTGCCGGAGTCGTCTTACCATGCTGAAGTTTTGTTCAATTGTACTCCGTCTCAAAAGCTGTTGCATAATCCATTCTAACCCATGCTATAGTCCCCCTGGTCTGATCAAATACTGAAAAGCAAAGAAGATCAGAGATATATAGTTCTCTACAAAGAACAATGGAAAGAGAACAGCAAGCCTGTAAATAAAGTGACACCTTGCTCTCAAATGTTTTTGTCCAAAACTCACAAGCATCTGTTCCAAAATCTCCAAGGAATAAAAGTCTTACATTCCCAGTCACGTCAAGCTTCTTTCTTCTGATAACAGCAATAGAGACGTCAGTTCAGGCATAGAGAAATATTCTTAAAAAAGCCTTCTGCTGCCTGTTCTGGCAAACTCCCTCCCCTTCACTCTCTCTCCGCCCCTTCTTACTCACACTTGCTCTCTATCTTTGGTTTCCATGTGGTCTTGCTTTTCACTTCTGCCGTCCATCTCATTTGATCATGAATCTAAACATGGGTGCCAAAAAAAAACCCTCGGTATGCGTACAAATGTAAGTAACTTAGGTGTTGCAATTTATGTACCCCTCTATCTATCTCCAGCTCTTTCTCTTTCTCTCTCTCTCTTTCTCTCTCACTTTCTTTCTCTCTCTCTCTCTCTCTCTCTCTCTCCTTCCCTCTCTCTGTCTCTCTCTCTCTCACTGCCTTTCACATGCAAGGACTCTTTGATCAGTTTCCGCTTGCTGATATAACAGAAAGGTAGACAAACAGGTTGGTTCAGACCTCAAGCGGACAGAGAGAAAGAGTATACTACCATGGCTGAAATACGTAGACTACTACCTACATGCAACTAAACTTCTATTACAACAAGAAAAGCATACATGCATGTGGTAGCATGGATAGAGACAATGCAAAATGTATGTGAACATTTTCATGGGTGTATTTACAGTTACAGAAGACTATAGGTAGATTGTATACATTACACAGGACAGGTAGACCCACCCCGAAAATTTGAATCACAATGAAAGCACATGAAAAAATGACTTCCTCTCGAATGAGAAGCCTTAAGTGGAAACTAATATTACTCATTCACGGATCACTACTGCCCTCTAACAGGCAGAATTTGTATTACATACAATGATCAGATTGGCCTATATATTTATCTTCCTGAGATTGATTTAGAAAGAATATGTCAGAAGCTGTGAAACATAGTTTAAAAGTTGCTAAATGGTCCTGAGGGATCCCAGCACTGTCCCAGCTCACAGCACATAAGGATGGAGTATAAAATGGACCACATGTGGGTCCCTCAGGACTGGTTGTTTTTGTAGAGAATGCTGTTGTAGAGGGGGCACCTGTCAGGCAGCTCCCTCTGCCCAACAAGAAGTTTTCCAAAGCACAATAACTATAGGTCAAAAAAGAGGGGGTAAAGGGTCCAGAGCATTGGTAAAAACAAAGATGTGACCAATATCAGGTCTGTGATAAGGTGACTGGAATGGCAAGGGATCCACACAGACATCTTAGTGATGACAAAGGGTCGCTGGCAAGAGTTGTCGAGTAGACTGAACTGAGAGAGAGAGACTGGCTCCCAGAAAGGCCAGAGAAGCCTGTAAGGCAAATATCCTGGGTCATCCATCAAAGCAGTGTCAGTGATAGAGAATGTTAGAGCAAACAGGGACCAGTGACAATGGAAATAGAGAACTGCAGAGAAGAGTCAACAAAAACAGTCATGAGACCCCAAAAGTCATGAGACCCCAAAAGTGTAGATTGTTGACACTAAATATATGAACAGGATCAAATCAACCAGAATGAAAACGAATGAAAAAAGGATAAGCGAACAGGGAACAAGAACATAAATCTTATGGAAACCACAGACTGAGGCAAAGAACACTTCATTTTTTTGTACAAATACTGAATGAGGCTCTCTGAATCTCGGACTAGTACCATCTTTTGAAATCTAGGATAGGCAAGTCAAGGTAGGTTTCCAGTATAGCACATTACATACACAAAAGCAGTGATGGGCAGTAGCGGCGCTACAAGTAGTGACGCTGCTAGTTTAACTACAGTAGCGTGTTGGTAGCGTCGCTGTTTTCCGAATCAAATATAAAAGCTATAGCTTTTCAGTAGCGAAGCTCTTTCATTGATCAAGTAGTGCGGTAGTGTCCACACAAGCTAACGTTACATTTACCCAAGCATTTCTGACGCTTAAGCACAAATCAGAAATACAAATGCTACGAATCACTGATCCTAGATCAGTATATGACGACACCACCATACACGGGCCAATGCAGCCGCAATAATGACAGTGACTTCTTACTGCGGTTGGCAATGAGCTCTTTGATGTTAGCGCCATCTTCTGCACCGGACGCGTGACATGCTTGGGCGAACATGCAAGAAACGGATTACTTTTTGGAAAGATGGCAGAGGACCGAGAGGAATTGATCCCGAGGGGGGAGTCGCCGTGGCCGTACCTAGAGAAGTTCATGACGCCGACTGAGACAATGGAGAAAAAGGTTGCATTGATTTGAAGTTGGTTCAATAAAAAAAAATAGCTTAGATGTAGTAAACTACGTTTACCATATTGCTGTAGCTTAGCTTGCTACATTTTCACTAGCTCTTTAGTGTAGTTAAGCTTAATTCAATGCAGAGTAACTGATAGCTTAGCTCACTACATTTTCTAAGTAGCTTGCCCAACACTGCACAAAAGCAAAGTACTTTACATAAAGAAGAACAAAAATGCACAAAATCATAATCATGGTGCCTAAGTGTTTAAATACAAGTCCAGTTCCAACTACAGTCAGTCACACCTGCTCTAGCTTATTGACTTCATAAGATGCAACCCAAGCTGCAGACTGGCACGGTTTATCTGTGATTGTGTCAAATGTGTAGTGATGTGGTGTATGACATGTAGCAACCCCCCCCCCCCCTCCTAAATTAATTCTCCATCTGGGACCAGTTTGAAGCCAGTAGACAGAGTGGGGTGGTCTGGTTTTGAAATCTGGTTGTCATCACCATTGCATTCATAATTATGAACTTGCTCATATTTTCTGCACTGAGTGTCAGATACAGTGTCACAATGTGAGCAAATTGACAACGACATATTGGAGGATTTCAAATGTTGTTTCCAAATTCAGCAGTATGAGTTGAGCTGCAATTTCATGGCCATACTCCTCAAAATGTAGTGTGTGAACTATTTATAGATATAGTTCAGGTCAGTACTGTATTAAGACCAGTCATCACTCTTTACAGTGTTTGAGGCAGCTTACATCCTTTAGAAAAATTCTTTGGTTGCTGAAGATTCATTGATTAATTTTACAGCTTGAAAAAATGTACATTTTTTTGTATAAAATCCATAGCATAATTTTGATCGCATGAGGGTTGCCCATACAGTCAGCTTCAGAATTAATTACAGGCACATTTTTGGATATTATGCAACCGTTCACATTCATATTTGACTTTTTTCTTAAGTACATTTATCTGTGATCTTTTATTTCACTGGGGTCTTAATATGAGGTGTCACAAAAATCCCCTTAGTCATTCAGCATGGGAAGGGCACACACACACACACACACACTGAAATGAGGCAAACGTATAACTGTCATTCATTTGCTAATAGTCATAAATAATAACCACACACAACAGAACATCCATATCTACTGTTAGAGCAGAAACTGTGCTAGAACTTAGACTGTCTATATAAAATGCAGACAAAGAACAGACCTATGTTCAGGTGAGACAAAAATAGAGCTTTTTAGCACCAAACTCTCTTGGCAGGTTTGGTGCAAAAAGAAGAACGGTTATTTAGACAAGAACCTCTTCTCCACTGTTAGGTATGACGGAGGATCAGGGATGTTTTGGCAGTGTATTCCTTCGAAGGCACTGGGAGCCTTGTTAAGATATGCAGTAACAGTTAAAAATCTGGAACATCTGCTGACAAGATAAAACTGTGCCATCCAGGAGGATAATGATCCAACATATGTGAAATCAACACAAAAACGAAGATTCTGTAAACTGTGCCTATTATTGTGATGCTTAAGGTTTTGTTTAAAAAAAGCACTGTATTTTTAAATTTTGGCACATTCAAGCATATCTCTTTTTTATTTGAATATCACATTATTATAGTAAACCATTTTATTATGTAATGTATAGACTATTTACATTTTTTAACTATTATGTGTTTTCTGTCATCTCAGAACTGTCACATAATGCTAATTTCTTGTTAACTGATACTGTAGCATTGTTAAAACAAAATGAACTGTGTCTCGTTTTATGTGTTCACACTACTTTTTCCAATGTTATGATGATTTGGAATAACCTCTTTTAAGAGTGTTATTCTAAAGGTTTTGACATAGAGATACATATGGAAACTGAACCTTATTACATCTTCAGCAAAATGTTGTAAAGTAGAATGATTTCTGAATTTTAAGTGGCATGCAGTTCATCTTAAGCCGGTTGAGGAAGTGTATGTGTTAATTAACTCTCATCAACAGAGGGCTCTCTTTCATGGCTCATTAGCTTCTGTTTCATAAAAACACTGCATGAAAATGCATGTGGCTTCATCTCTAATGTGTAAACTTTTTTAAGTTTCCAGTTATAACAAAGACAAAGTTTTTGGACACAAAGACACTAAGATGAATTAACCAAATTACACTTTCTCTGTTTGTTTGTGTTTCTATTTGAGTATGTATTTTTATCAGAAATCTGGTGCAGGCTATGAACATAAAGTCAAAAGTAACATAGTCTTCAACTTCTGAGGCCTAGTAGGGCTGTAGTTCTGTGACAGCTGTCTCATGAATGCTTGCAGCTTAAATAGACATTGCACAGGCGTTTTTTGTAAAAAAAAAAAAAAAAAAAAGCAATTTCAATAAAGACAGTCAATGATACCTTTTTAGTGTAATTAGATAGATGTCAGTTGCTAATCCCTGTCTGGTCTCATTCAGTCCTTGTCCTGTAGGAAACTACCTACTTCTCTTAGTGCATTGATGCAAATTCTTCACGCTGCAGTTTGAGAAACGTTTTCACTTGTATGTGCGGCCTGTGGTCTCATGGGTGTCAGATTCTCAATGGCATGCTCTCATTGTGCAAAGATATTGCATGTCATAAACTGACAAACCACAGCAGAGCATCTTTGCGGTGTTTTGGGGGACTTTAAATACTCATTAAATCTTTCCACTTGCCGTTCCTCTCATCCTTAATATGTAGGAAAGTCCCAAACGGGCCCAGGTAAATTAAAGCTCTTAACTGGGTGACACCCTGGGTGGAGATAGAGGTAGAGAGGGACGGAGGGAGAAGACCAAAAGAATGGAACTCCTGTTGGCCATTAAGGCAGTGGAGGCCCATTATTTTTTAAATGGGTTAGACTAAACCAGAAGAAGTTTAATACATTGAAAGGAGCTTCAAAGAGGAAAGACAGAGAAGACTGGAGTGTGAAACAGACAGAGAGGGTGGACAAGGAGAAATCAAGAAATACAGAGGGGATCAAAAGAGAAATACAAAGATGCAAAGAGAGAAAAAGAGAAAGATGGGCACAGAGAGGCAGGGAGAGAAACAACAGGCAGAATGAGAGGCAGAGAGAGAAACAACAGGCAGAAAGAAAGACAGACAAACAGATGAATACAGGCAGAGAGAGAGAGAGAGAGAGAGAGAGAGAGAGAGAGAGAGAGAGAGAGAGAGAGAGAGAGAGAGACAAACAGAAAAACAGAGAGCTATAGATAAGCAGATAGAGAGAAATGCATAGAGAAACAGACAAAGAGTTAGAGAGAGAGAGTTAGAAAGAGAGAGCTGCTCTGTTATGATCCTTTGAGAATACAGGAAGGAAAACAGAGAGGTTTCCCGATAACAGCTGCTGGAGGGGGATCCCCGTCGCACGTCCGCTTTCTGCCACACCGGCTGCAGACTCGACTCGAGGCCAAGGACCAGCTCGAGCACAGAGCCGACTCTGCACCACAGACTGCGTTTCATTCAAGACGAGCTATAGCGTGCAGGAGGAAGGTGAACACAACAAAGTACAAGTGAGCCAGATTTGTCCAGAGAGAGAGTTAGATAGAAGGAGAGAGCGAACGAGACTCTAGGTTGTCCGTGGGTTGGAGTCTCACCCTTCTTTCACTACTGCAGGCAATTAGCCAGATCTCAGTGCAAAAGAGTACACGCAGCCCAACAGACCCTGGCGCGCTCCAGGCTACAGCTGGTAAAACGCGTTGGTTTCGCTTTGTGCGCTCAGAGCAATTGAACAGTCGTGCGAAAGGGGAAGACCTTTCTGTGTGTGTATGAAGAGAGAGAGAGAGAGAGAGAGAGAGAGACTGGTAGGGACAGGGAGAAAAGAGAAACTGACTTTCATATGAATCGAGGATACCTCAGGAGTCTGCAGTATTTTAGCCCTCTCTCATTCCACATTTTTAGCTTTTCTCTACTTGCCTGTGCGTTTTCTCGTGCACACGTGACTCTGCCGCGAGTAAAGTGAACAGCTGTACGAATATGCCGGTTTTTTTTTTTACTTTTGACATGCTGGCTTTTTTACTAGGTTGGTGAACATCTTTGCAACTGAAAGGCATTAGACATTTTCTCTAGGAAAGGAACCAAGCACACAGTGACAGCTCGCTCGTGCTCTCTCTTTCTTTCACTGCCTCTATTTTAATTTTTGCTTTAAAAACCACATATCGATGGGTTGTGCTAGAGGGCTGCTGCTGTGTGGACAGACAGGAGGGCGTTAGGATGCCGGACTGACTGAGAGTGAGAGTTTTTCTGACCATGACCATGAGCGGAGAGCGCACCGAGCCGTCCGCGCCGCTCGACCTGCGGACTAAAGGCAGAGAGCGGGCTGGGGATGGCCAGGGGGAGGCGGACGCCTGCCGGATAGACCCCCCTCCAGCCTCCCCCACTGCCAGAGCGGACAGTAGCGCTCAGGCACGAACCCAGCCCTCCTCGCCCAAACGCGGAGATGACCTAAAGCCGGCTGCCTCCTGCCTGCCCATCAGAAAACGGCCGTTCCGTTCGGACACCGAGCCGCAGACGGAGCCCAGAGGAACCCTGAGCCCAGCCAAAGCGCCCAGACACCCGAACACGCACAGCGGGCTGAGCGCACATCCGCAGACTCACCGCATCGCCCCGACCCCTGCGCCTGCAGCGCACGGACACAGCCTGGTCCACCCACAGCACAGCCTGGGATACTGTAAGAGACTGCTTCTCTATGTGTTTGGGTGGAGACGAGGGGGCGTTTAAATATCTTAGATGACCTGCATGAAACAGCTGAGAAGTGAAATTATGCATTATTTCCTTTAACTATGTAAAATCAGTGGGAAGTGGAAAAAGAGTTATCCATGATTGTGTTTTGAACCTTCAATTGTGTTTTGAACCTTCAATTTAGTCTTATGTTTATGTCAGCGGTGCAGTTTAAATGAATCGTTAAGACAAATGTGCCCATTAAGCTTTTAAGCTTACCTAAAATGTTTATCTAAGTGGTCGGCTGTGTCTCTTAGCCCACTGTCTGAGAACCAGAAATCTGATGTTCACTGAGCCACAATTTCATTACAAGGCATACATGCTTAGGGTGCTGCTGCTCTCTATTTCTTTTCTCTCTCTCCCTGTGTGTGTGTGTGTGTGTGTGTGTGTGTGTGTGTGTGTGTGTGTGTGTGTGTGTCGCAAACAGAAGATTGCGCAGTCATGGTCAGTCCAGCCAGTATAGTTTGTCATTGTGAAACTTTGAGCCAATCAACAGGAAGTTATGAGGTTTGCTTAGTAGTCTCTTGCAAAACATGTCAGTGGGTCAGCACATGCGTCTGAGCTCCAACCCACAGTTGCAGAAGAATCCACAATGCTGTATATTTATAATATAATACAGGAAATAAGATGACAAATACAATGAGAACATGTCACAAACTGTTGGGAAGAAAGGGAAAAGTAAAGTTACCTTGCATGCTTTCACACGGTCTTACTCTGGATTCTCACTGTCATGATCATTTCTGAATCCTGGCTATCATAGATCAATCACTAAGTCATGCTAAAGGACTGTTGACTTCTATTTTGTTATTCAGAATGGTCTGCCAGTGAGTTGGTCCAGAATACAATTTGTTACTAGTAATTTGATATAGATGATGTGAGCTATGTTTGACTCATGCATATTTTGTGTATATTATATACACATGTATATGATGTGTATATTGTGCTTTATTTGTATCTTTAGGTTTACCTGTACAATATCGATACACCCAGCCTTCAAGCTTACACTTTCATCTGTGCGAAGATGCAGATCAGCTGCTAACTGAGGTCGCTTTGGCAACGCACCAAGATGAAGATGGTGACACGTAAGTAATTTGGCCTTTGGGAAAGACACTTGTCCTTGTTTTGAAGTTAAAGTGTGTAAAATATTATACACAACATACACAGATACCCGGCTGTGATGATGGCTTGATTCGGAAGGCCTTTCTACACATACTCTGCCTGCGCCATTTGAATTTTTAGGTGGCAGCATTGCCTCAATTTGCTGTTTCCTATCAACGCCTTAATAACGTCACATATTTAAAAAAAAAAAAAAACCTTAATTGTTTATGTGGGCAATGAGGTAGCTTAGCTAACACAACGCTACAAATTAAATACCCAAATGTAGTTTACATAGTCAGACTGTAGTCACATTTGCTTGCTCACATTGGCTGCAATGTAGCAATAGCAAAACCAGTCACAGTTATGAGCTTAGATCTCAGTGTGTAGTGTTCTTTAATGACTATAACTAGCAGAATTATTGTGCTATGTTTCAGCCGCACTGTACATAGTAGAAAGTAATACAAAAATGTTAGTTACTAAGCTTTCAAAGCTTTTAACGTCCTGTTCTAAATCACAGGGCTGGTTAAATTGAGCCGCATGTCCAGAAATTGGGCCAGATTTTACAAATGTGGGTTGAATGTAACAGTAGAAGATCAGATTTGGTATATTTCTCTCTGTCTAACTGAAATTATACATATTTACAATGTTTGCGTGGCCTGTCTGAACAAAGCCACATGAACTTAGCTATAACTTTTGTAACTTTCATCATAAAGGACTAGATTTAGATCTAGATTTCAGTGAAACATACAAAACATGCCATGATGAGGGTGTTTGTTGGGGAATCTGCCCAGCACATTCCTCAGAGCCATCTCACTTCCTGTAGGGAGGATACCTTGTGGCTCCTATCGGCTCTGATTCATCCGACTGGCTCTCTCTGACATCAGAGAGGAGGAAAAGAAAGCATGAATAAGGGAAAGAGGTTTTAAAATAAAGAAAGTAGGCCTGCTCTTAGGGATTATGGTTTGTGGGTATATTGCACATGTGTGAAAGAGATAGGGAGAGGGAAAGAGAGAGGGGGAAAGCGAAAGAAGGATTGTCTGAGAGGTTGGAACAAATGAACTGACTGGCTGACCACATAAACTTGTCATAATTCTTTGTGATTGCACCATGTATCCTTATGTGCTTGTGAGTAAGGTGAAATCCAGAGCTACAGTCCCATTTTTATCTCTTGTGTTCAATCCAAGGGTCACTTTCTAGAGTGCAATCATAAACCATTCAAGGTGCAAAGGTATGTTACTAACATTTCACCACCGTTTTCCTAACATAGAGTTCATTTCTTTATATAAAAAAAAGGTAAAAATCAGAATCATACTGATTTTTAAAATCTGCACGATTTCCTTCATAATAGAAGTCATATTTAATGAAGCCCCATGGGTAACAAAACTGGAGCTCCAATAATGAATGTTTTTATTCAAATTGTATTCACATTAATGCATTTGGTTGAAATCCTTATCCACAGTGACTTACAGTTTAATCACGTCGCAGACATTGGCTAATGCCGGGTTTCTCAACCACTGGGCCGCGGACCGCTGATGGGCCGCAAAGGCTTTTGATTGGACTGCGAATCTAAAATCAAGACCGGCCATTGGTCCGCAATTGGTTCTTTAATATCATCTAATGTGTCCCAGTGGGCCTTGGCAACATGCTGTGATAGATTGGTGAGGCTTAATGTTGAAAAGGCTGAGAACCATTGAGCTAATGTAATGTTATAAGAGGGCAACTTACTTAACAGGCTTCTAACACAATATTGCTAATTAGCCCTGATTTTCTTTATGCTCAATTAAGTTGAAGAGACACAGATGGAGCACACCTTTTTCCATTCCGGTTTTTGAAGGGTATGGTGAATAAGTAAAATGACTGATTGAAAAGATGAAAATGTGTGGTCTAAGAGTATATGAAAAGGACCAGGCTACAAATGAACACACAGAATGCTCCGTCATGCATGGACAGACATACCCTTACTGTAAGACCCAAACATCCTCCCACATGATGGCAACTGTGAAAGTACTGTTCTGTGTGAGCTCATGTGAGTGAAACTTGACTTTTCAAAAATGACACCTGCACTCATGCAATATTGACACCCGGGTTTAGTCAACATGTATCAAACACATTTTTTGTCTAAGAAAGGAAATGAGTGACCCTGTCTGAGTGTGCAAATTCACCTAGAGAGGTCTTTGAATAGGGCACGGTTTTGACCAAAGGTCAAGGCAGTCAGCAAAGGTGTTAGATTTCAACGTGTCGGTACAGTTTCCTGCAAACGAAGACACTTACCAGTTGGTCTAATGTGTGTATTCTGCACAAAGTGCATTTGCTTCACATAGTGATATATTTCTCCATGCTTTTATTTTCTAACTGCTCAAATGAACCTATATACTAATGAAGAAATGTTTCTCAAACTGGTATGTCTTACTGGTAGAACTCAATTTCCTGGCCTGTATCTTCGTATAACATCAGTAGCTGCTGACACTTTCTGTCGAAGAGATACTTCAGCAGAAACAACATGAAGCCACACACACACACAACATGCGCACATTAGTGCCCTCACACACACACACACACACACACACACACACACACACACACACACACACACACACACACACAAACACACACCCACAC
>JBBPDE010000006.1:11343949-11366659 GCA_037974605.1 Nannopetersius ansorgii
CACACACACACACACACACACACACACACACACACACACACACACACACACACACACACACACAGACACAAACTCACACAGACTCACACATAAGCACTGTCTCCCCCTTCTCTGTAATCTGCTCTCTTATGGCTTTTGCGTCAATGGGCGTTTCATCCTCTCACCTTGTTTTTTTCTCAGCGCTTAACAGACCCTCACTTTCGGGAAAGCCAATGTGAGCGTGCGAGTCTGTGGTTTACTCAGGTGTCTTGCTCTCTCTCTGTGCCTTCTTCTCTTTTTTTCAAACCTTTTTAAATGAATGGGCTCAAAAACCCAAACATCCGCTCTCCACTTCCTCTTTCACAGCTTTCTCCCCCATCTCTCTCTCTCTCTCTCTCTCTCTCTCTCTCTCTCTCTCTCTCTCTCTCTTTCTCTCTCTCTCTCGCTCTCTCTCTCTCTCGCTCTCTCTCTCTCTCTCTCTCTCTCTCTCTCTCTCTTTCTCTCTCTCTCTCTCTTTTCTCTCTCTCTCTCTCTCTCTCTCTAACTCTCTCTCTTTCTCTCTCTCTCGCTCTCTCTCGTTCTCTCTCTATCTCTCATTCTCACTCTCTCTCTGTCTTGCAAACACACACTCTCTCTCTTTATCTGTCTGATATGCTATTTCTGGGCTTGTTCCTATTTCTGTCTCTTTCAACACAACTAAATTAACACAATTCAGACTATTCAAATTATTTGTACATGCTATAACACCCTTCTAATACATTTTTGATTCAAGCAATACAGTATGTGCAGTAAGGTTCGCATTGCACTAAACATGCCATTCATGCAGTTGCTCAGTTGTTTTGTTTAAATAATTACACTGAGTATTAAGATAAAAAGTTTTGCTGATTGCTTAACTGTTCTCTTATCTGTACTTAAACAGCCCTCAGTAACTAGCTTGATGTATTCATACAAGATATGGTTTCAAAATATGTAGCGCATGTTTTTATTTGTCACTTTATTGCTTCCTCCATCCTTTCCTTATTTATTCCTCATTTAGGGATTTAATTTTGGGGTAGTAGGCCCAGTAAATTGGTGTTTTATGCTACGAACAAGAACCCCAATGGTTCTTAGCACAGTCCTCAGGCAGGAATCAAGGGTGATGACCTAAAGCTTGGGTATTAAGTGTGTTTTCTTTTGACCATTTTGACCAGTCCTTGAGTCCTTGAGTAAGATCTTAGTCCTATGTGGTTTTAGCATGCTGCAGCACATCTCCCCCTCCACCACACCCAGGCATGATAAAACAACAAAAAGTAAAACGTTTTGGGAAAGAAGCCAGTGGGGCTCAGTGGACTAGGACTAGTTCAACATGGCTGCCTTCATGCACTGCCTTCATGAGTTGCCATCATAAGTCAAAATACACAAAAACTATAGTAATACTAAATTGGTAGCCTAGTGGTTAGGGCATTTGCCCCGTGATCAGGAAGTCATGGGTTCAATTCCCCAAAAAAACACTAGGCACCTCTGAGGTACCCTGAGCAAGGTACCATCTCCACACACTGATCCCAGGGTTCGTATCTGTCCCCTGCTTCACTTGGTGAATGGGTTAAATGCAGAGGAAGTATTCCATGCTGTTCACACTGTGTGCTGTGGTGTGTTCACGTATGAACAGCTTGTCACTTTTTTTTTTTATTGTTAAGCTATAGTGAACTAGACATTCACAACAAAACGGTTACTTATTAAAATTATTGGGACATTGGAACAGTCACAGTGCCATCACAGTGTATCAAGGCCCATCAGCCTGAAAGCATGGGTATTGCTGACCCCAATTCATGGGGACATTAGTATCTTTACTCTACAGATAAATATAGCACAACTCGCAACAACAAACTATTGGTTCATTGACTCAACTTCTTATTTGTAGGCCATCAAAGCCAAGCTGGTTTACTTTCAGTTGGTTTTAACCTATCCCACAACTAAACAAACACGTTACTTCACATAATCTTGCTTTTTTTGTCTGTTGTTTTTTCAGGTGATTTTGTTATTTTGATAAAAATAGTTATTTTGATAAAAATTTACAGTAAATATATACTTAACTTTATTAAGAATGGACATCTGCTCACAGAATTCATAGCAAAATACCGTAGCATAGCATACTTACAGATGGGTAATATGGCCTAAAAGTAAAATCTCAGATTTTTTTCACAATAATTCTGATTTTCCATTTTAATCGATTTTCCCCTCCCCTCCCCAAAATCAAACTAAAAGTTTGAACTTTATTTTGTTTTTTACTTTAGCATTTAGCATGTTAATGAATCCTGGATTTTCATTAATATTTATGGGCACCATATCTTTTGCAATATACATCGCAACCGCGTCTGTTGACGTCTTCCACCATGCCCCATTCTTATCATATGGCACTAGGGCATTAACAGAAAAGTTCGACTAGTCAACTTCACTTTAGTTTTGTGTTTTTTTTCCTCTCTGTGTGCGCGCTTGTGTATACAATGCAGTCTCTGTCCCTGATTGGCTGACACTGACACATGTTCCTTGACTTAAGCAATCATTATAGTCCCTTCATAAAAGGGTGGTACCACTGGTGCGAGGTGTATCTAAACACAAAACCACAACAAGATGAGAGACACAGCAGAGGAGACATCACATAGTGCTTAATCTTATACCAACTACATGCTCCCTGGATACTCTACCCACAATCTTTTTTAAAAGCGTTTTTAGTAGCTTAGTGCAGGACCTGTTGTACATTGTGAACAGCTCTCTGAATTCGGGAATTTTTCCAGCCGTAATGAAAACTGTAGTCATTAAACCCCTCCTGAAGAAGCGTAATTCAGATGCCTCAATTATTAACAGCTATAGACCCATTTCTAACATTCCCGATATAAGCCAGATTTTGGAGAAAGTAGTTTTTAATCAAATTAGTAATTACCTGGACAGAAATATCTTATTTGATGACTATCAATTAGGATTCCATCAACATCATAGCACAGAAACTACTAAATGATGTTTGCCTGTATATAGATGCAGGGAAAATTACTGTACCAGTGCTGTTAGATCTGAGTGCAGCCTTTGACACTGTTGACCATAATATCCTGTCAGACAGACTTGAATATTGGGTTGGTTTCTCAGGTATGGCCCTTAGTTGGTTCCGGTCATACCTGAAAGGCAGGAGATATGCCTCAATTGGCTCATGTGGAGTCCCCTCAAGGTTCCATTCTTGGACCTGTCCTATTCTATCTGTACATGGGAGGAGGTATATGGGTGGAGGTAGCTCAGTGGGTAGGATACTTGCCTCCAGACCAAGAAGTCACAGGTTCGAATCCTACCTCCAGCACACCACCACTGGGTCCCTGAGCAAGACCATTAACCCCAAGTTGCTCCAGGGAGAGACTGCCCCCTGTAGTTAGGGAATGGAAGTTGCTTTGGATAAAAGCGTCTGATAAATGCCGTAAATGTACATGCATCCTCTGGGTCAAATTCTTAAAAAGAATGATGTGTCCTATCATAACTATGCAGATGTAACTTTGGCCCAGTTGACTCATTGTTTTGGTGCCTTGAGAAAGAACATAACTGGACACATCATAATTTTTTCCCATTAAATGAAGACAAAACTGAGACTATTCTGTTTGGTAATAAAGAGGGAAGATCAATTGTTAGTGCCCACTTGGAATCTAGAGCACTTAAGATATCCAACCATGTCAAAAACCTCGGCGTAAGCATGGATGGAGACCTTAGTTTTGATGATCACATCAAAGCTGCCACAAAGTCAGCATTTTGGCACCTCAAAAACATTGCTAAAGTTAGAGATTTTGTGTCCAAACAAGACCTAGAGAAACTGATCCCTGCCTTGATTTCATGCAGTGTTGACTATTTTAATGCTCTCCTCACTGGGATCTCCAACAAGACTGTTAGACAGCTCCAGCTCATTCAAAGTGCTGCTGCCAGAGTTCTAATCAAAACCAAGAAAAGAGAGCACTGCACTGGCCCCCAGTTCAGTGTAGAATTTACTTCAAAACATTACTTTTTGTGTACAAGTCATCAAATGGTTTGGGTCCCATGTACATCTCGATATGCTTGAAGTATATATTCCCTGTAGGTCTCAGATCTGCAGGAGCTGCATAGCTAGTGGTGAGAAGATCTGAAACCAGACATGGTGAAATGGCATTTAGTCATAAGCTGCCCATTACTATCAGATCTGCACCGACTGTAGCCAGCTGCACTTTTACTTAACTTTTAATGTTCTTTCATGTATTTTTTGCCATCTTTGCCATCTTCATTGCCGTCTTTTGTCCCTTAGATTATAATTATCTTTATTATATTTTCCATTCTGTAAAGCACATTGAATGACCTGTGTATGATCTGTGTATGATAATGTGCTCTATAAATAAACTTGAACTTGAATACAAACAGCAGGTTGACCTGAACAACCTGCAAGTCAGTGTTAAAATACAGTAACAGTACTGGCATTCTGCATGGCATCTGAAACAGCACTGCTAGCTAAGATGGCTAGCGCTAGCACTGTAGAGAGTGGCTGCGCTGCTTAAGCTATTGGACACAGGACTTGTTTGCTCTGTGTCCGACGGCACAAAACTGAACCAATTCCATTTTACAGACCTTTCTTGGGCAGACCTTGGTAGAACAGTGTGTTGTATTAGTTCCGCTTTTGTCACTCGCGTGTAAAATAAGTATTACAATCGATTTTCATGAAAACACATCATCCTGAACTGTCAGTTTCAATTCATTTATAAAATATATATATCCCCATCTCTAAGAAACTATTATTGACATTATTGTGTAGCTATTATTATTGACAGTAATATGTAATATGCTGCTAATATGTTGATTGTGCAGGATACAAATGCAAGACATTTAGGTTTGGACCCACAGATTGACCCATAATCAGTTTCTTCAAACCGCTGTAAACACTATTTTATTCCTGAAGGATATTTCCAACACCTCTATTCCTGGAAGCCCTGTGCACTGGAAAATGTCAGTTTAATGTTAATTGAGATTATGTAAGGTTTTGAGATCTTATAGTATATTTGAGGTGTACTGTGGATAGTGCATGTTTTTGGTGACCTTGTAAGGCATTGCAGCACCAAACACACATGAAAACAACTTCATTTACATGTAGCAATTTGCAGCATTCATTAGGGGCCAGATGCACATTGTTGTTTGATGTCACTGATCTGTGACTGACGTACGAGTGGTATGCTCTGTCTGCATAAGAATGAGCTTAGGGGTCGGGCGGTAGCCAGAAACACCACAATTCAAGCTGTTTTTGTAGTTACATTCTTTCATGTGGTTTTGGGTCAGATTTTAATTTGCATTATGTCAGACCCTCTTAGGCCGGTGTGGATCCATTTCTCAGCAATGCAGATCAAAAGACTTATCAATAATACACCAACCAACAAGCTGTGAGTTAGATGCAGAAGTGCACTGAAGTGAAGGTGTGATTGCAACAGTAATTGCAGTTTTATGTGTAACTGATTCTAACCTGTGCTGTTTTGCCTTGATGAAGATTTATGAAGAAGATGTCTATTTTTTAAATAAATTGCATGTCTGAATGTTTACCCAAAGCTGTTGTGAATCCTGCATGTAACCTGCAAAACATACACCAAGTGTCTTGACACCTTGCCCAGTCCTCAGCAGTGTTGCTGTGAAGCCCAACACCCTCAGCTGTCAGGATGGTTTCTGGTAAACAGTGCTTTACAGTGCTTGTGTCAGGTCTTTGTGCCATATTTCAGCTTCCCATCTGCCTTTGTTTATTGCCACAGCGGGCCGTGCCACAAGGGATGTGAGGTTTGTGTGTCTCTGGCCTGACAGGATGCCGCACATACGCAGCCCTGGCTTTATCTGGGGCTGCGGTCTAACTAACTCTCACTCACTTCCAGGAACTTAGAGTGTTTCATTTGTAGAGAAGAGACACAGCAAGACCATGAGATTGTGAGATAGGTGGATCATGAAGTGCAACGATGAAACAACATGTTGTGCTTACTACATTAGACAAAGCTTTCAACGGCACTTATACAGCTGACTCAACAGAATCTGATGATCATTGGTGTTGGCCATGATCCACCAGATATTCACAGGAAGTCATGATGAGTTTGTGTTCTAGGTCATTTTTCAGAGGTCAAAGATCTTGTGCCACCAAGCATTCCATTTACATCTATGGCATTTAGCAGACGCTTTTATCCAAAGCTACTTTCATTCTAACTACAGGGTACAATCTTCCTGGAGCAACTTAGGGTTAACGGTGTTGCTTAAGGACCCAATGGTGGTCTGCTGAAGGTAGGATTTGAACCCCTGACCTCTTGGTCCGGAAGCAAGTATCATACCCACTGAGCTACCTCCACCCCGAGTACACAACAGTGTGCATATTTTTTGCGTCACCTCTAATTCCTTGCATGGTTTCAACTATTTTCAGAACTTTTAATGCATCAAGATGGGCTTGATAATCAGTTGATGTACTGAAACAGGTGTGCCGGGGCAGGGAATAGTAAAACAGTGCAGGGCAGATGGTTCTTGTTTCTAAATCCATTCAAGGATTAATTATTTTGGGAAAGGAATATATTTTAATTTAATGTGAATTTTCAGAAGAAAATATGAAGTGTGACAGTTGGAGAAGGACACTAACAGTAAAAGCATGGATCAGGAGTTGGCATAAGAGAACTGTACAGGAAACAAACCAAGGCCGTTGCCATGGAGTGACCACTGGGGAGGGCCAAATCTGCCATGGGGTCTGTAAGTCACCGACACATGGGATGAACTTTTATTTAATTATGTTTTGAAATAAAAATGTCTAATAGGGTATTGCCGTATATATTCTTTCATTATATAAAATGGCAGAGAATAGGGAATAATAAAGTACAACCACAAGCATAATCAAATCTTTTAATTGTGACTAGGAAGAATGCTGAGACACACATGGAGGCCAACGGGAATCTGTACATAACAAATAGACTGTTGCAATGTCATTCTTTGGTTTTAACCACCAATACCTGTATTTGCTCCTTTTCTCACTCATATGTGTGTCACCTGTTCTTCCTGCCCTGTCATTATCTCATGCTTTTTCTTCCTCTTCCTCTCTCTCTTTACTCTGAGAAGAGTGAATAGAAAGAAATGTTATCTGAAAAAGTGGTGTTTCTAGATATGATGTTCAGGAATGGATTACTAACCATTTCTGATCTGAATGGCGATGCTTATTACACCAAGGAAGCATGATTCACCATCTAACTGGTCCTCATTTTCTCAGTGCTCTCATCTTACTCTTCTTCTTTTTAAAGGCTGCCCAAAAACAGGTGAATGTCATCGCCACTCGTCCTCTTTCTCATGATGACACTTAACTGCGCAGGATAGTTGACTGCAATAAAACTTCTGGCACCTTAATCAAACAAGCGCAAACAAATGTTAGCCGATTACAATGCAGGTTGGGGGAATAGATCGAAACAGAACAAGCAGTGTATTTGAAAAGATTAGTCCTTAATTTAGGTGTTCGAACTTTACTTTTCTTGCTGCATACTTTTTACAGATATGTATAAACATCCAGAGTTTTGTCACTGCTCTGTTGTTTGCCGTCTGAGAAGAGGCTTTATTTTATATCATATTCAGGTTGCAGCAGAATAGGCTATCTTTGAGATGCATTTGTGCAAGAAAATCTGAAGCATGAGAGCTCAACTGCAGCAGAGTAACTGTAAGCACATGGATCAGGCATGTGAATTAAAGCAGCAGCAGACAAACAAATGATAATGTTCCATAATTTATTTTCAATGAAAAAAATGTGCACTGCCTGGCATCAGGATAGACAGAGCTGATATGGTGCCAATACCTCAAAAGACACAAAAGTGTTGAAAGGCATTTAGATTTAGGTAGATTGAACATTTCACAACACTTGCAAGGTAGTTATTATTTGTAAGTGGTTATTTGCAAGGTAGTAGTACTTGTAAGCAGCTAAAAGTGGTTGCTTATGTTCTATCAAGATAATATAACTAGGCTATCAAATATAACATAACTATTAAGATAACATAACTAGGCTACTCCCCCAACACTGGCTTTATTGTGATGTTCTTGATGTGAGATCAGTGGTAGTGAAATCATTTACGGGATGGAAAGTAAGCTCTGAATAATCGCTTCTGCTTTTTATACACGCGGGGAACAGAGAAAGTGTGACATTGCAGTTTTTTTTCTACTTGCTGGCTATGTCTAAGTCTAAACAGATAGCCTGAGTCAGGTCTACAAATTGTGGCCTCCCAGTCCAGCTTCCCCTTTCAGTTTGATGCCTCCCATAAGACCTTGATGGTATGGGGATGTGTACATATTCTGAAATGATTATAGTTGTGTGTTTTTATCACAGTCTCATTGCAGCAAGTCTGGAAAGCAAAGATGCTTAACTCTTATCTTGATAGAGCACTAGACTCTTAAACCTGTTTCTCACAAAGTTGATCACAGAGTTATGTACTTCTGACTCATATAACCCCCTCATATTTACATACATTTAACCTTGTACATAACCTTTTAACCTTGGAAAAAATATGAACACAAATGCAAGCATTACACAATATTTTTCTTTAACAATCAATAATTGGTAATGGAGACATGACCAAAAAATAACAGACATGCTTTGTTGCAACGCCCAATCAACAATTACATATTCAAGATATGTACAATAAGTAATTAGCTTTGTGCAGCGTTGTGATCTTTGCTGGCAACAATCGCACACCAGACTTTAAGTAGCATGAGAGAAAAAATGCTTGAGATTTCATTTCCTATATGAAAAAATAAAAACTTTGGGTGACCACTGCTCAGATACTGTCAATCCAATCAATTAGCTGCTTAATAAGTGCACTGCGTGGGATTAGAGTGAACACATTGGAGTTCAAATACTGCAGGTACCTCAAAAATGTGGGAATCAGATTGAAAGGCATTTAGTTTCAGCTCTAATAAAAGGAATAGCTCCTGGGATCAATTGCTGGTTGGGATTCCTGTGGTTTGCATGTTCTATCTGTGTCTGCATGGATTTACACTTGGGTGCCCCAGTTTTCCCCCACAGTCCAAAGCCATGTATTTCAGGTGAACTGGAGATGCAAAAATGACTATAAGTGTGAATTTGTTTGTGTGTCTGGCCTGTGACCGCTGGTATAGACTCTGGTTAGGATAAGTGGTTTAGATAATGAACGGATGTATGTTTAGGGTCATTGCCGTGTTAAAGCATGTATCTCCTCCTTAGATTTAGTTTCTTGGCTGATGTTATTAAATAGCTCTCTTGTATCTCCATGCATATTCATGTTTTTTTCAGTAATATGTACTACACAACCACTGTTCAGGATTCTTCCAGCTCTGTACTTCACTGGCAGAATGGTGTTTCTAAGACAGGACAAGGTGAATTCTCGTCATAGACTTCTACTTCGGATTTGTTTGATCAGGGTTAATGGTTCCAGAAGAGTTGTTCTGGTTGTCTAAGGCCTTGTGTGCTAAGTGTAGCTTTTTTAGAAGAAGAGTTTTACATGGGGTGTGGAAGCTGAGATGATTGCAATGCAGTTAACTGCTTATCATAACTATTGATTCTGCTACTTTTAGGAACATACTTATCCTCTTATCATTAGCCTGTGAGGACAATTAGTTGTAGTTCACTGAACTTTCTACTTACACTTTATTGGACCGAAATGTTTAAGATCCTTTCTGCAGCTCTGTAGTTTTGTCCATTTGAGTGTCATTTAACAAAGCCGTCCCTGAGAAACTCGAAGGTTCTTCACCATCACCATGAATGCTACTTTAAATGCATGTCCAATCTTCCCAACTAACGGCAATGTGTTTTTTATTGACACCAGATGCATTTTGCGGGATTATGATAAATGTAGTGTCTAAATATTTTTTTCAAGATGTAAACACCCCGAAACATCTGTGTAATATAGTTACGATAAATTAAAGAGAAGATTAAGTAAGAACTAAGTAATAAGATTTGTGTAGAAAAATTGTGTAGAACATTCAAATAAATATGTGAAAACTAACATTTACAAGTTTAAACAGTGTCTAAATGCACTTACTAGACTTTGTACTGTAAAGTGAAGTGTGCTAGTTGCTATGTAGACATAAATGTCACATACATCTACAGATGGCAGGTGGGATACAGTGGAGGCATATATTAATGAGTGGTTTCAGTTTGTGATGGTGTGTCCAGTTTAAGAAGTCTTATGGCCTGAGGAAAGAAGCTCCTCCTGAGCTTCTCTGTTTTGTCCATAATACTTCTGAAGCGTTTGCCTGATTTCAGCAGATCAAACAGACAGATACTGGAATGACACAAGTCTGTGATGATCCTGGTTGCTCTGGTCTGGCATCTCCTGGTATAAATGTCCTGCAGAGATGGTAGAGCTGGTATGGCACAGTGTTCCACATTACTATGTAATGTCCTGTAGAGAGTTACAGCACCTCCTGGTTTGGAAACTGCTGTGTACATGACATTAAGGTTTCTGTGCTCAGGCCGTAATTCTCAATCAATTCTGTTTTTACCATTTTTACATATTGAACAAACATTATTTGTTTATTTGAAGTAGATATAATTATATTTAATTAATGTTTTTCGTTCTATTGCAATCAATGCCCCGATAAATGGAGCATTGAGGTTATACTGATAATGCTGGGTGTGTCTCCATCCTTGTTGAAAACTTTCTGTGGAATGGCCGACATGAAGCAATTATGACACAATATTCTAGGACAACATTTGCTAGTTTAGTGAAGGAAATGTGAGTCAAGTCTTCTTTTGACCCTCTGGCTGTACTTTCAGTTTTTAATCTTATTCACTTAAAGTAGGAACATTTCACCATCATTGTAAATGAGCTATTCAAAAGATATCCAGTTCCACATACTCTAAACAACCCTGATTCCCTAACTCTGTTCATGTCCAACAACTGAAATGAGCAGAGAAAATGGCACAGACATGTTCTGTGTAAGTCTTTAGTTAAGCTTTAATGGATTACCGAATAAACTCACAAAAAAACACTCCTTTTGTGATTACAAGTAATGTTTATATATATTTTTTTCGCAATTTAATTGGTTTGTTGAAAAAGTAGTTCTGTGTGATATAAAGGCTACATTTTATGTCATATACTTGATAATGATCATGATGAAATAATTCCAAATGATATGAGTGTATGGAACAGGATAAATGGTGACAGAGTCACTACTGGTTGTCATTTATAATCCTCCAATGCCTGGTGATGGTGCTGTGGAGAGGGTGGAGGGGTTTGTCCCTTCTCTCTGCCACTGACACGACAGAGTCCAGCTCCATGCCAACCACAGATCTAGCCCTCCTTACCAGCCTGTCCAGCCCTGTAGCATCGCTCTTCTTTATGCTGCCTCCCCAGCACACAACAGCGTAGAAAAGAACGCTAGCAACAACAGACATCAGAAACATCAGCAGCAGTTTCTTGCAGCTGTTGAAAGACCCCAGCCTCCTCAGAAAGAGCTGGCTCTGCCCCGTCCTGTACAGGGTATCAGTTTTAACAGTCCAGTCCAGTTTATCATCAGCTGGGGCAGCTGGTAGCCTAGTGGTAAGTCCAGGTTTGATTCCCAAGACCACTAGGCACAGCTGAGGTACCTTGAGCAAGCTACCGTCCCCACACACTGCTCCCCGGGGTGAATGGGTTAAATGCAGAGGGTGTAGGGTGGAGGTAGCTCAGTGGGTTGGATACTTGCCTCCGGACCATGAGGTCATGGGTTCGAATCCTACCTTCAGCACCACCACTGAGTCCCTGAGCAAGACCCTTAACCCCAAGTTGCTCCAGGGAGACTGTCCCCTGTAGTTAGAGAATGGAAGTCGCTTTGGATAAAAGCGTCTGATAAAATGCCATTAATGTAAATGTGAATTTCGTGCCGTTCACACTGTGTACAGTGGTGTGTTCACGTATGACCGAATGATCACTTTCACTTTTTCACTTTCATCCAGTTGAAGTCCCAGGTATCTGTAGGTCCTAAATATACATTTAATTGATTTTAATGTGCATCACATACAGTTCATGTACTCCATATCAAACACACTTTCTCTGACAAGTATATAGAACATCTAGTTAAAATAAAATAGCTGTAGACTAAGAATCATAGTCCTACATGAATGCATCACAACATTTTTTAATGTTGAGAAACCTGAAAATTGAAATTCCCTACAAATGTGATATGAATGGTAATGATTATTATTCAAAACTGAAAGAACAATGCAATTGTCCCTGATATAAGGAAGTCACCTCAAAAAGTAGCTGTTACTGGAAGTGTCTTTTGAAAAAAAACACACACACACACATAAAAGTTCAAGAGTCCCTCACTCTTTTTCACCCAGACTTCCCTCTCTCTACTTTCAATTTGCACACAGATAGATGGAGGTTTTCTTTGAAGTGATGGAGAGATAAGCACTTCCCTGTACTTACTGAGATCAGATGCATGTGGACACTGCTCAGAATGACTCATGCAGGTTTAAGCATTTCATAAACCGTCATTCATAGAATCAGGTGTTGGATAATCATTCTGATGAGTCCTTTCACTCAGCTGTCCAGTCTACATATGCTAGTATCAAAAGAAGGAAATCCACAGATCAGCAACTTATTTACACTTCTATGACATGTATATTTAAGTGCATTTTCAGTTTTAAGCTATTTGAATCTGTTATTTTTAAATGGTAGTGTGCCATAGGTAAAGTACCATCTGCTTAGAGGTGTATAGTATAGTGATGTTTAGGGGAAAATCCAAATAATCAGATAAATATGACATAGTGGTCAATTGTCCCGATGTATGTCGCATGATATAAACTGGTGCACTGTCCTGGTTGCACCTCACCTTGCACCCTATGCTTTAACCTGAGCACAGGCCCTAGGTGAGCTAGATGGGCTCTAAAGTTCTTATTTATATATATAAACTCAAAATAATACAACACAACTCATTCCCCCTAGACTCCAAAAGCTACTTTTTTTTGTTTTTGGGCTTCAGCAGAGGTAATCCTGGGCAATCTTGGGAACAGGATCAGTAACTAGTAACTAGTAAATAAGAAAGTCTTACCTGACATCAAATGTTACAGGTCTTATTTGGTGTGGTTTGGGTTCTCATGGTGTTTGGACCAGTAGAAATGTTCCAAAATTAATTGGAATTGTTACATGAATGTACATTGAAGTTCCACTCCTGTAAAGGTAGCTTTTAAGATACAATGTGGATATGTGTTGACTCTGTTTGGCCACAGTTGGACTTTCTGCTTTAATTAACTGATAGAGGATTTTATGGTGTTAAATTAGGTGCAAGTCATGATTTCCCGTGTGCATGATATACCCCCACACCCCAAACAATGAGATTATATGTATTTTTTCATGTATTTTTGATTGCACATCCTTGTAGTTAATTTTCGCAAAACTGTCATTTCCTCCCACGTTACATTTACATTATCTATACAATTATTTTTCTTTTGCAAGAAGTTTATTTGCATGTAATATGTTCTCCATACACATGCCACACATTTACATATTTAATCCGTGTTTTACAAGAATGGTTTACTAATGCAAACTTATATTCCATTGATGAGGCTTGTTGTCTATTAGATAGCATTCGAAGAACAATCTGTCCACTGCCCCAACACACAAATAAATACGGAAACAGAAGTTATAACACAAAAACAAAACCGGTAATAGCCGAAAATAGAACTGCCCACTTGCCGTTTTAGAAAAAGTACCTAAAAGAACTGTCCACGATCCAAGGCATAGCACTTGATCTGTGACACATGATAGGTAGCACTGGCTTGTTTACACTCACTGAAAAAGTTGCTGATGAAAGTAACAGGATAAATTTTAAAGGTATTTTGTCTCATAATGTGTCATATAATTACACATTACATGGCAAAATACCTTAAAACTAATTTCCTAGTGATTAAAATATATTTTATATAATCTTTTTAATAGCAAAACTTTTTACTTGTACAGCATTTGAAAGCACCAGCTCCCCTTTGCAGTAAGTACAGTCGAAAATTGCTTAGAGCCAAGTCTCATTACATTAACTTACAATTTGACACCAAGTTATGATAGCAATGATATGTGAAAGTCTGTATTGGTCCCGAAGTTTGTTTCTACATTCGAAAGATGCATAAATTGGGTTTTTGTCTGCTATTTCAGGGCTCTGCATATTGCTGTGGCTCAGGAGAACGAGGCAGTTGTTCAAAGGCTGGTCAAAATTTTATGCCGGGCTCGCAAAGACTTGGACTTATATAATAACTTAAGACAGGTAAGACAGGCTCACACACACTTACTTGTTTTTATAGAGTGTTAGGACACAGGTTTCTGGGAATGGCAGAGATCATTGCTGTTGAACAAAACCTTGTATCTTCATTTTCTTTCATAATTTAAACACACCATAAAGCACACACACATACACACACACACACACACACACTCATACACGCGCGCACACACAACACAAAAAGCAAGAAGAAGCGATCATATCGCTCAAAGTGCTCTTAGAAACGGTCTTTGGTACCTTTGGTTAAGGAAGGTACCATTTAATTTTTCCAATGAAATTACTTAAATCATGAATGGAATACCTTTCCTTTGTCAACGTAAATGTAATGTAACTTTAACATGACTTAAGGCACATAGATCTGTACCATATTGTCCAACAGTGTTTGTGTACAATTAAGAACACCTGTGAGTGCCGTGAAAGAGGACGCATTTCTTTCCTGGTAATCTATCATCCTAGCCACAGTGCGTTTCTCATGGTTAAATGAGCATCTACTGTGGCAAGCACATCTACTATCCCACAGCACCAGACATACTGTACACACACTTCTCGCTGGGAACTGCCTTTTCTTGTTCCCACAACACACTATACTTACAGCCACCCCCTGCGGAGTGTCCCAGAGCTTTCACATTCTGTTCTCTCTCTCTCTCTCCTTTCCTCTCTCTCGCTCTGTAAGGCAGCACTTCCATCGTTCTCACCTATTCTCATCATCAGCGATAGCCACTTCATGTCTAACCAAACCTCAGAAATCACCTCACCTCATGCTGAGGTTTCACTCAACACACACATTGCAAGCCAGTTACCAGAAGCTGCGTCTGAGCCCTGCTTGTGAACTGGCTGCTTCTTTTTTTTCTGCCAGTTCAGTTGTGTTTGAGTGATATCCTGTCTTCATTCACTTCAGTTCCCCAAAACCGAAACACTGTACATTCCATGCACGATATCATGTATTTATTTGTGCAAGTGGGTGCTCTGTCAATGTGATAGAGGATGGGCACTGAGTTAATATTATTGTAACTGAAGGGAAAAACATTCTACAAGACATGAAAAATAATAATAATGATATGGTAGTACCTTTATGTATAGGTCATTTTCACACAGGTTGTAGTGCTAAGTGCTTTATAGACATGTGATAATGTTCAAAACTTTTACTTTAGTTTACTTTAGTGATTTAACTTAATGTGTAGTGATTATTATTAGCTATTAATAAAAAGCACTTCAATGCATGTGAATTACTTACATTCATTAGAGTGGGACCATGAGTCAAATTAAAATGATTAAAAAAACATTTCCTGAAGTTTACCACACTGAAAATGTGGAAGTTCCACAGTAGAGAGGACTAACAAAAGAAGAGAGCTCTCCACGTTTTCGGTAATTCAGGGAGGGTCTTTGCAGAATTTGAGAACATATGTTGGAACACAGACAGATATTCAATGACGTTCACCTGCTTTAAAACCATTTAGAGGTTTAAAACCAAAATGAAGAATTTTAGAAACTGTAATAAATGGGTCATCAGTGCAGTTCCTTAAAAGCAGGGTGATGTGAGCTCACTTTCTTCTTTTCATTAGAATCTGTGCTGCTGCATTTGTTCAACTGTTAGAGGATGTACTGTTTTCTCAGGAAACCCATGAAGCAGAGCATTACAGTAAATTCTGCATGCAACCAATGCATGTACAAGCATAATTTTCTGATAGAAAAAAAAGTTGACTGTTTGTTTGTGTATTTATGCATTATTTCTTTAATGCTAAAAAGTTTGTTGCCTTTACATGACATGAAACCTCATAATATAAAACTAAACCTAGGTTTTGAAATTGTTATACAAAGAAAGAGGGCATAGTTTCTGCTTTGTTTTTACTTTCTTAATACCAAGAACCAGTATTTCAGCATTTTCAAATTTATTTCACAGTTTTTACTGAGAGGTATCTGAAACACAGCTAACCAAGTCTTGATGTTCAGAAGGAATGAGAACGTATCATCAGCATAGCAGTGGACATTTCTGATGTTTCAAAACTGTGATGTGACTTGAACAAAGACACAAACAAAGGCCCTAAAATTGAACCTTGTGCAGTGCCATAAGAAATGTAAAATATTTTTTGAATAATGATTTGCCAAATCAAGCTAGGTCTTATGGTCCTGTTTAATTCCTAGCTTGGGTGGCCGGGATTCCTTTTAGTTTGAAGTTTGCATGTTCGCCCTGTGTTTGTGTGGCATTCTGCCTGGTACTCCAGTTTCCTCCCAGAGTTAAAAGACATGCATGTCTTTGCTAGGCAAACTGGAGATGCTAAATTGCCCCAGGTGGGATTGCCTTTCGACCTGTAACCACCGGGATAGGCTCCAGAACCCCTACAACCATAAATAAGGATAATCTGTTCAGATAATGGTTGGATGGATGGATTTCCCTGTCACATCTGTTCATTAAATATGAATGAAACCATTTTTAAATGTTCCTGAGACACTCAACTAGATTTTTTAAAGACATTTTATAATACAAGATATAAGTCATTTTTGGGCTGATGCATTCATCATGAAATTTTCACACAATGTATAGTGCAGGTGATTCTTTTTTTGTGTAAAAATAGATTAAAAAAATAGAAAATTAAACATTATACAACAGTAAAGACATTTTCTGAGCTAACTAAATAATCTAAGTAAAATGACGGAACAGTATATGCTAAAATATATATTTAGTTAAAAATAATTTTGCTTTACTTAAGGAATAAAAGCCCCAGTTTTGCACAGTGAGCACAAATAATTGCCTGGGTCAGTGAAAATGGGCAAACGTGTCAGCATCTTCTCAGCTGACTGGTGGATTTAAGAATGTGTTACTATTGCCAACATTGTCTCTGTATTACTGTGCTACTTTTACACCCACAGGTCTGGTATGACCACCACACACACTGACATTTTAGCACCAATATTGTTTCTGTACAGAAACTTGTGCTGCGTCATGATGCTTTTCATGTGTTAGAACCCAAAACAGGTGGTAGGTCCTGCACATACTGAGCGCAGTGTCTTTGTGCTTTTTCCTGGTGTGTTGGATGTTTGGATATTGTTATGTTTGGTTTTCTGTGTTCACACTACAGTGCTGTGAATGCGAGCTGTGTCAGAGTGCGTGCATTGTGAATGTGTTGTGAGCTACACTCTGTACAAGCAGCTGCTGTGTGTGCGCGCGTGTGTGTGTACGTATGAACTTAAGTATCCTCATTCCGAGAAGTCACATGATGCCCCTCACACTCTGGGCTGTTTCTCAACATACCTTCTTTTGTGGTTCAGGGTAGAAAGCAGGGACTTTCCCTTCTCTCTCTCTCTCTCTCTCTCTCTCTCTCTCTCTCTCTCTCTCTCTCTCTCACTCACTCACTCACTCACTCACACACACACACACACACACACACACACACACACACACACACACACACTGTCTGTCTCTTTCTCTCTCTGTCCCTCGACTGTGATACTTTTGCAGTCATATATTTATTTATTTATTAAGTAATTAATTTAGGCCAACAAATCAACTTGTCATCAGATTCATTCATGAATGTAGATTTAAATGAAAGCCTCTTCAGTTCATGTTCCTCTTCAGTTCATGTACACTAGCTAGTTCTGGAGTCAACAGGCATTCTTTGTTGTCATCTCTTCTGTTTTCATGCTTTTGGGATGGCTAGTACTAAACACTGCTTTACTTCATGCCATAGGAGGTCCATGCTGAACTTAGCTTCGCTTTATAGCTGTAAACAGTTCATCTCTTTGTTGTTTCGTTCTGCCTTTCCAGGCAGGAATGTGAATCTAAAGATACTCCGCAGGGGAGAGGAAAGGGATTTTCCCTCTATAATCTCACTCTTCCTTGCACACACACACCCACCCCTCTATCGCTTCCGGCTCTTCCTCTCCCACCCTTACATGCCCTCTGTCCAGCCTTCCTTTTATTCCCCTCTTCACACTCTTTCTATTCTTATCTTTGTTTTAAAGGCTTTCGTGTTTGCCTTCTGGGCCGGTTCCTCCAGCTTTAAACGACAGTTGTGCAGCGTAACAATAGTAGGGAGCCACAGGAGATATGTGTGCATTTACATTTGATAAACTTCCTAATGCTGGCTGTGGGGAAAAAAAGAACCTGTTTTAGTTATTATTTCATGGTTATGATCATTGAGCTATGTTTCATATAGCTGAGAATAAAATGCATGCATGTGTGCTCACACATATGCAGAACAGGGCAGTTGTGTGATGTGTGGTGACTCAGACAGGATTCAGGGAAATTGGAGCCTTTTTTCAAAGGAAGGGAGCGCCACAGGCATTGTGACATTGGAGGTTTTTCTCTACACTGTACTATCTCTGTACTTTTTACCCATAGCTCTTACTGGAACCTTAGGTCCTCCCCTTTCCTTTAGTCTACAGTGTACCAGTCGAGTGCCAGCTTTATCTGCCAGTACTTAAATTAAACTATATTTCATTTAAAATCATATTTTCGTTTCTTCATACCCTATTATACCCTAGTTAACATTAGTTCAGAATGCTTTTCTTTTTTTATTGTTCTCCGTTAAGTACTTTATGCGTACCGTACTTCCATATGCCTTCTCTAATGAAGGAAACCCTCAGACTTACATTTTGACATGGTGAAGCTCAATTAAAATTCTGGCATGCATCTCTTCAAGCCTCATATTATGTTTAAAACTGACACAAAATATGTACATCAGCATAACATGGGGGTTAAGGCTGCTTAAATGCTCCCTGCTGCTGTGTGCCTTTAAAGTCTTATCTAAGTTTTCCGCGGTACTGACCTTTAACCTGTTAGACGGGTTCTAACTGAGAGCTTGCATTGATGGGAATCCACCAGGATGTGATTCATATTTACAACCCAAATAACCCTTCATGGCCAAACAAGCCTGAGTGTGTTAAAGTGGATCAGATGTTTACAGCGGTTGAGATAACACAGGTGAGCAGCAAGGTTCTGTCTCAAGTGGCTCTCTACTTCTTACATAGCGCATTACACAGGACTTCAAGCACAGGTTTCTGCGCTCCAATAGTGAATAATGTGTCTAACCAAGAGGCACTGGGGATTCAGCCACATATTCAGAATTCCATAATGGACAAATTGTTCACTATTTACATGTAGAAACATACATAACACACTGTAGAGGTAGTGGAGGGCCATTTCAGATTCAAAGTGCACCCTGGCAAATTTATTACTAACAGCAATGTTGTCAAAGAAATGGAACAAGACAGTATCAAACTGGTATCATTATCTAAAGATATTTGAGGTTGCGGTATCAGCATAAAAGTATCAGCATAAAATAGTAGTATTGGTATATTAATTAAGAGGTATTATTTAACTATTAAAATTGGCCAATTAAAAGGTGTCTCTCTCTCTCTCTCTCTCTCTCTCTCTCTCTCTCTCTCTCTCTCTCTCTCCCTGCATCCTCAGACTCCTCTACATTTGGCTGTAATCACTCATCAGCCTTCTGTGGTGCAGTCTCTCCTGCTGGGTGGTGCTGACCCGAGAGCACTGGACCGACATGGACAGAACGCGCTGCATCTTTGTTGTGAGCACAACCAGGACAGGTGTCTGGATGTAACCTTGTCCCATCTAGCTCACTCCCAGTGCTGTCCCTTAGCTTTTCTGGACAGTAGGAACTATGAGGGTGAGTATTTAACTGAAGCAAGTTAAGACAAGGGATCTGCAATGTTATGAGAAAAAAAACTATGAAAAATGAATCGAAGCCTGACTCTGTAAACCAATACTTCATTGAAAAAATCAGGTGTTCTGACAACAGATTTGAACAAAACCATGCAAAAGTGGAATACAGCAATGTATCTTTTTATGTTTTTTTTTTTTTTGTCCTGTGTGAAAAAGGGTCAGGAAGGGTATTTCCTGCTTAGCAATGTGCCATAGTCATCTTAATTTTCCTACCTCAAAGTACAAAAAGCCCCTAGAACCACAGAGAGAGGGTCTGAACAGCTGAGCCATGTGGGTGAACATGTGTGGGAGTGTGTATGCCTTTGTGTTTTGTTCTAAAAAAAGCAAGCACAGGCCTGCCAACGTTAGATCTTGATTGAGTTTATCAGTTTTTAGTGAATTTAGTGATTGTTTGTTTTTCCTTTTCCAAAAACCTGTATTAAGTTGCAGCAGCTCATTTACAGTGTGCTATATTCAATTCAATTTCAGGTTTGACCCCCCTACATCTGGCTGTTCAGAATGGAAATAAGAAACTGGCCAAAATGCTACTACAGAGCGGAGCTGACATTAATGCTGTGGTCAGTGAAGTCCATCCTTTTCTCATCTTTAACTAAAAGCTTATGTTTGCTGTCATCATGTGGTGTTGTGGTCCCAGTAAGAATATGAATAGGTTCTGCAATTTGTGAGATAGTTATGAGATAGCCAGTGCCAGGCTTCCTCTTATTTAAATTTTTTTTTTTCTGTTTTCCCAGGACATTAAGAGTGGCCGCAGCCCGCTGGTACATGCTGTGGAGAACAACTGTATGGAAATGGTCAACTTTCTCATTGAGGTGTGGTCATATATATAAATACATATGCAAATCTTTTCCAAAATATTTTAATGGGTGTGTCTATGGCCCTGCTCAAGCCTTCTACAAAAATTCTTCTGAAATTTCAGTCAAAGCTTCTTACCAATCACTTCCTTATTTTTGAAACATAAAAGATGTTGGTGGTTAAATTTACAGTTGGAACACTAAACAGGGCAATAAGTGTCATAAAAAACAGAACTTTAAAAACTGTACTGTTTTACCTGAATTACAAAGTTAATTGTTTTAATACATTTAATAGCTGCACGGACATATCTTAGTAATACCGTAGAAGAGCTATAAACACTCCTTTAGTAATCATGTATACAGTTGTTTATGTTTATACATTTACACACATATTATATATATATATATATATATTAGAGGTGGGCATAGATTAATTTTTTAAATCTAGAATAATCTCACTGTAATCTTGGAATTAATCTAGATTAAAATGGCTCATTTGAATTCTGCCGAAGGTCTAAAGCACCCCACCCCACACTAAAAATTATCCCAATGCCTATTTTTATCGTGTAAACCATAAATATGCCTCCAAATGTTCTTCCAGATCACTTTAATTTCATATTGAACTCAGTTTAATATATTACCTTAAACAAAATGTAAATATAAACCAGACGCTTAAATACGGAAAAGTCAGGAACGAGAGAGACAGAGAGAGTAAGAGAGAGCGAGAGAGAGACAGAGAGAAAGAGTAAGAGAGAGAGAGAGAGAGAGAGTAAAAGAGAGAGAGAGAGACAGAGGCAGAGCGAGAAAGAGAGATGATCCGCACGCTCCGGAAAAGTCACGAACGAGAGAGAGTGAGAGAGAGAGCGAGTGAGACAGACGGACAGACAGACAGAGAGAAAGAGAGTAAATCTGCGCTAAAATATCAAGGTGAAAGTCATCATAGCTTGCGTAATATAGACCCAGCTCCCAACCCAACTTTGTGAATAGATTAACAGTGATTTTTTTTTATCGCCCATTAAGAGTCGGCCCACCACTAATATATATATATATACAGAACAGAAGAATACACTGCGTGAATTTGTTTTACTTTTTCAGTATTTCACATTTCGTATTCAAAAGTATGCTCTTGAAGTACAGTTTGTGTGAAACTGGCTCTGTGGACTTTATTTAAATTTCCCCACAACTGGAGAAAACAACTCTGCTAACTTCATCCCCTGCTGGGGAAAACGCACTCTGCTAATTTCACCCATAGCTGCACTCAGCAAGAGGGTTACAAAAACTGTAATTCCTTTAATTACTTTGTTGAGTTTGCAGTTTGCTGTAAGTTAGTGTTAATCAACATCACGATCAGTATTTCATCGGTTGTTGAAAGAATTATACTTAATAAATCATACTCTAGGAAATATATAAGACAATTGGTTACTAATTAACTACTCTAATCATTAGTTCACTATTACCTATGAATAGTTAACCAGATCTCCTTAGTTAATAGTTAACCAGTTAATAACAATGATTCAGGTGTTAAGGCAGTCGGGTTGACTTCATCCACTGAGTTTAATGACTTTAATGAGGCAATGAGTTTAAAATTAAATGTAAGTGTTTGGGGAGCATATTTAGGGTTCACACTATAAACACTTAGACATTTACAGACCTTTTTTTTTTTTTACAACATTACAACAAGGTGGTATTTCACTCTAGACGGGTAATCAGGGGTTTACTGTACATGGATGCTTCTTCTTTCTGGTATTTGGATGGTTCTATTTTTTGGTTTCTGACTGCTATTTTATCCCCTTCCCCTATTTCCACTTCAGCTGTGCACATTCTGACTATACAGATAATAAGTCATTATCAATTATGTAAAAATAACAAAAAAACTGTATTTGCTACTTTCAAACTGCTGCCCTTAACACTGATAATGTTTTAATCGAAAGAATAATTTCTGGTTTGTAGGACATGGTTTGTATCTGTATGCATAAAAAAACATTGGAATGAAGTAACTACATA
>JBBPDE010000006.1:11398395-11415712 GCA_037974605.1 Nannopetersius ansorgii
TATATATATAAACACACACCATATAAATACACATACATGTTATATGAAAAAAATGTATATTTATTTAATGAATGAATTAATTATGTCCACACTACATATACTACTAGTATAATATAATTCTAGAGTTACAGCACAACAGACTAAGGACTATGGGCACTGATTTAGAACACTGAATACTCAATGCTGAATCCCTGGTACAGGGGGTCCTCAACTTATGACAGAGATCTGTTCCTACGACAGTGATGTAACCTGAAGATGGCTGTTAGTCGAAACACACCCTAGCCTAACACAACAAGTCGGCAAACAAAGCAACACAAACGGAACATAAGCTTAGAGAAGCGTACACCTTCACTCATACAGCGCATTAGTGCATATTCTGCACATTCTGTGTATTCTTCCACCGCGCGTCACTAAACTAGTTCATTCATGTGAGCATCGTAAACTCGAAACATTGTATGTTGAAACCCTTGTAACTCAGGACCCCCCATACTGAACATGTGGGTTACAAGAAAAACATGCATCATCTGGGGGCCTGAGGAGTGTGCGGGAAGCTTCTGGTTCGTATTACTGTCCATCTGCTGCAATGAAAGTTAGTAACAGGTGGCCCATTTATTAGGTGGCCCATTCCTCATTTTAAACACTGAGGAGCATTCTTCAGACCACAGGTGTCTTCCAAATTATGTACCTTTTAGGTGGGCTTTTGCTTTCTTCTAGGTTAATAATACCATCTAAGTATGAAGTGTATACAAGCAAGACATATTAGCTATTGCTTCAACTTTTCTTCATTAAGCACTGCAGTGTATTGTTTGGATGTAAAGACAATTGGTAGGTGTGAGCTTCACTTGATTTTTTAAAACTGAAAATAAGTAGATCTTGTACACAATACTGGACAATATTAGTTTATCTGCTGAATTTAACATACTGGCAAAATAAAACATAATGTAAAACATAAAAACAGCAGTGAGAAATTAATTAGGCTAGTTCTCGGTGGATGTGTTTACCTGTTTTCACTTCGAAATCAACAAAAAACATGGCAGTTCAGTCTTTTAAATACTAGATATCAATTAACATAGCAGGCAACATCTTGCTTAAAACCTGACAATTAAATTCCAGTGACAAGTTCTACCTTTCTTTCTTAGAGGAAAAACAACTCAACATCCTAATTAACAATGCTGGAGTGATGATTTGTCCATACGGCAAAACTGCAGATGGTTTTGAAATGCAAATTGGGGTCAACCATATGGGTGAGTTGGAGCAATTTTAAATAATTTGAAATGAAGATTTCACTAGAGAATATTAATAACGTTATGCGTGGTCTCATAGGACACTTCCTCTTGACATTCTTATTATTGGACCTGATCAAAAGATCGGCTCCCGCTCGAATCATCAATGTATCATCCATGGCGCACAAGTGGGGCAACATTAATCTGGATGACATCAACAGTGAGAAGAGCTACGACAAGTCGAAAGCTTACAGTCAGAGCAAACTGGCCAATGTGCTGTTCTCGCGCTGCCTGGCCAAAAAACTAGAGGGTGAGTGCCACTAAAAGATGTGTCTGTCACTGTTGGTGTAAAAGTGCATGAATGTGTTGATCTGAAGATTGAGCTGAAGACTGATGGAAACGGCTTAGATTAGATTAAAACATTAAAAATGTGTGTGTGGTGTTTTTCTGTCTATTGTGTTGTTCTGTTGTGTGTGTACTGGGTGTGTGTGTGTGTTTTATATATTCGGCAGTGAACATTTGTTTTCCCACAGCCTTGTGGGTGACTGATTAGCTAATGGATAATAAATATCGCTTTGTTCCTCGTGTTTAACAGGTACAGGCGTGACCACGTATGCGCTTCACCCAGGTGTAGTGCAGACAGAGCTATGGAGACACTTGAATGGGCCCCAGCAGGCAGCCATGTGGTTGATTAAGCCTTTTACCAAAAATTCATTGCAGGGAGCTCAAACCACCATCTATTGTGCAGTAGCTCCTGAGCTGGAGAAAGAGAGTGGCAAGTATTACAGGTAAAATCAGTAGAAACCTCATACTAGGCTAAATGGTCAAATCCTGATGAACTGTCTTTGTTGAAGTGAACTCTTTTATATTTTCTTAGAAATATTCCTGTGACCTCCTCCTGTTTTTTTCAGTGACTGTGCACCTGCCAGCTGCTCCAGTGCTGCTACGGATGATGAAATGGCCCAGCGACTGTGGGACCTCAGCTGCCAGATGCTCAGTATAACATGGGAATAAAAAAGCTAATGTCTTTATAAAACAACTACTTTTCAGTATGATGAGCTAAGAGCTCAACATTTTATTGCACTTCTAAGCCTGGGGGGCTTTTTCTGCGCTGAACAGTTTGTCACTACAGACTTTATTCAAAAACACACTGATTTGGGTTCTTCTGATTTTCTCAGATGTTTTATCATAAAAGAATAACATTCTAATCAGCGGTTTAAGGAGCTTTTAATCTTTTGAGTTGCACAATAACTTGGAATGATGGCTGTCATACAGTGAACAGCACAAAGATCTCATCCCTCTAATATATAATAATAACATTGAAGTATACTCTAAAAGTTATGGTGTCTCAAGAATAATGGGAACAGCTACACAATATAAATAAATTGACAAATTGCACTTACACTGCAGTTTTATGTTTGATTTATTTTAGATTTTTATGTAATGAAGCAGACCATGGTTGGGCAGTGGGTAGCACTGTCTCCTTATATCCTCCTCAAGGTCCTCCTTATGCCCAAAGACATGCACATAAGGTGAATTGGAGACTGCCCCTAGGTGTGACTGTGAATAAATGTGTGTGTCTACCCTGCACTTGCAGGGGTTTTCTTAACTTTTTGCCAAAAAAGGGCTCCAGCAACCTGATAAGCATAAGTGGGTCATATGAATGAATGAAAGAAGGAACGAATAAATCCATTAAGACCTCAAGGACTACATTTTCTAAGATTTAATTGTTTTCTTTAATGTGCACTGTGTATACAAAAGTATCCAGACTCTCATTCTAATTAGCAATTTAGCTACTTTAAGGTGCACCCATTAACTGGGCTGTGTTCCCTCAATAATCAAAACTCCTCATTAATACCCCACAAAAGTGTCTACAAACTTTTGTGTCTCAGTACATATAACAGTACTTGTACTTTCTTAGGTTTAAAGCCCTTAACTCTCACCACATTTCTTATGTCACTATTTACTGTAATAGATCCCTCCACCGTCATTGCTACTTTCCTGTGAACAATTAAGTCTTGATAAGCTCAGATGATGACTTAAAACAGGAACAGCTCTGGGTTAATCAGTAATCTGAGAGGTAGTTTCATCAGTATCTTTGGGGGATTATTTATTTATATGGCTCAGAATTATGGCTTGACAGTGGGGTTAATCAGTAATCTGAAAGCTAGTTTAATCATGATACTGAAGGGATCATTTGTTTATATATTACAGGCGTGTTGCTACTTGGTGTTTAGTTACAGGATACTGATGGAGCGAAGGGGTTTTTAGGTTTCAGACAGTTTGAGTAGGAGTAGCCTGTACAGGAAAATGTCTAGATGTAAAACAGACTGTTTAGAAAAACCGCTATCCTTGGCCTTTGGAAGGCTCGGGTGTTTGGTCGGAAGAAATCCTTGGTGGTTTTTGATTCTACCTCTGTTTTTATCTGGCGGTTTGGGAGCAGGTTTCATTTTTCTTCGTGACAGGGAGGCAAATGGCATTGAGGATCAGTTTACACCCGTTAACGGCCTCGCTAAACAAGAGAGGATGTTTGTACAAGATTACTTCACAAACAGTGAAGATTTCTCTCAGATTCGGCTCTCGACAGAGGGAACGTATGCCTCCCTGATAATTACAGGCTTGCAGCAGAACAACATATTAACAGTAGACGCATTTACAGAAATAATTAACTTAGACACAGAAGTTAAACGTATTGATACAGGGAACACGTTCGCTAGCCTCTGTGCTCAAATCGATGGAAAATGCATGTCAAATCCTGTATTAGACATTATAAACTACAATGCCAGTCAAATTTCAGCAATCACTTTTACGTATCCGGAATATAAAGGCAATTTCCTAGGGTCTGTCATAGGAGGTGTGCAGTTAAAAGAAGGCAGTGCAGAGATTGTTAGTGCAGAGGCTATTAGACTTTTTTATTTCTTAAGAGAAGAATCAACTGAAAATATTACTGAAAATGTTAGGTGGGTGGAAGCTTTCATAAATTTTTTTTCCAACTACACATCACTGGAGACGGTAAGTAGACTGGTATTTATTTGAACATTAGTCTGGCTACTTTGCAAATTGTGCATTTTAGAGTGTCTTTCATAGGTTTACTTCACCTGTTTTTGAAGTATGTGTTTTGAAGTCATGTGTATGCACTGTCTGTTTAGGTGTCTGTGTCTTATTTCACTTCAATATCAAGAGAAAAGGAGTTTGAGAGAAGTTCAGCTTCTGTGATTCCATTCTTTTCCATCACTTATTGTTTAGCCATCAACATCTCAGTTATATTTTGTTTGAGGTACGTAAAAGAAAATAATCAAAATCAAAAAATTTTGGCAATGTAATCACACTATGTATTAAATCTTCTGTGAACATGCATTTTGCAATAATAACTAGGCTATTTCTTTTTTAGAGCATTTCTACATTCTGCTTTCAGGTTATATGTACGCTACTAGTCAAAAGTTTGGACACACCGTCTAATTCAACGATTTCCTTTGTTATTATTGGCTACGTTGTAGATTAATATTGAAAACATCACCTATTGCTCTGATGACAGCTTTGCACACTCTTGCCATTTTTTTTTTCAAACAGATTCATAAGGAATCAACCTAGAATGGTGTTTAATTAACAGATGTTCTTCATCAGGTGTTCATTAGTGAAATTGTTTGGGACCCTCAGTTGTGATGGTTAGATTGGTACACAGTTAGTGATCCTATTCATCTACGGTTCTACTCCACTTAACTAAATAAAAAGAAACGGCAGTTTTTGTTTGCTGCATAATTCAGTGTGTTCCTTCATCATTTTGTTAGTTTTCAATATTAATCTACAATGTAGAAAATAATAATAAAAAAGAATGAATGAGAAGGTGTGCCTAGACTGGTAATGTACATTTATATGTCTTCCACTGATTAATTGAATCATAGCAAATTTCATTTATAACTATATTTATATTTTCTTTAGGATGGACTGTGTGAGGAACAAGGCGTGGGTTGCATTATGCGGGGTACTCTCTGCTGGCCTGGCTGTGCTATCCAGTTTTGGGCTGTTGCTTTTCTGTGGAATGCCATTTGCTATGACTGTGGCTTCAGCTCCATTTTTGATTCTGGGTGAGTCTTCCTGTGAAATTTCACATTAACCATTTACTCAACTTATTGGCCATTTAATGTTATCAGCTCCATTTATCCTATAGGTGCACTTTATAGTTTACAGTTACAGACCATAGTTAATCTCTTTCTCTGCATCATTTGTTAGTCTGCATCGTCCACAAGACCACCAGTGAACAAGTATAATTTCGTGGACTATTTGAGAGAAACAGATCATTTCTCTAATAGTGAACTACAAAGTGAGCCTATAGGGGTGGAGCTGATAAATTGGGCAATGTAAATGTACCTGAAGAACTGGCTAGTCGGTGTACATTCTTGTGATTTATTTCTCATTGTATTCTCACTAGGAATTGGAGTTGATGACATGTTCATTGTGATCTCCTGCTGGCAGAAAACTAAAGTTAAGGATAAAGTTGAAGATCGTTTGGCAGAAACATATAAAGAAGCAGCTGTATCCATCACTATCACCACTCTAACTGATGCTCTAGCTTTCTATATTGGCCTTATGACTCCATTTCGCTCTGTGCAGTCTTTCTGCATGTACACTGGTACAGCAATTATATTCTGCTACATGTACAACATCACATTTTTTGGTGCCTGTCTTGCTTTTAATGCAAGGAGAGAGAAGGCCAATAGACACTGGCTGACATGCATGGCAGTACCAACAAAAAAGGACTGTCCTGAGGGTAATGCTTGTTGTGTGGGAGGTGCATTCAATGAAGAGACTGGTGCTGAAAAAGAAATGCCAATTAATTTGTTCTTTAAGAAGAATTATGGGCCATTTTTAACAAACTCCTGGACGAAAGTGTTCATGATCTTTCTTTATGGCGGGTATTTGGCTGCTAGCATCTATGGGTGTTTTCAAATCCAAGAGGGAATTGAACTTAAAAACCTAGCTGTGGACAGTTCATATGTTGTTAATTACTACGATAATGAAAAGAAGTACTTTTCAGTGTATGGTCCCAATGTCATGGTAGTTATCAAAGATGAGAAATTTCAATACTGGAATGCTAGTGCACGAAAGGACCTTGATTTATGTATTCAGAAGTTTAGAAATCTCTCCATGACCTCCAATGATCCACCCATTTTTTGGCTTAATTTTTACATGCTTTATGGAAATATTTTTTCTTTGGATTTAAATGATGAGAAAACATTCAAAACGAACTTGCCTGATTTTCTAACAAATTCTGGATTTAGTCCGGACGTGAACTTTACAAATAACCAGATTCTTGCCTCTCGCTTGTTTATTCAGACAGTGAACAGTAGTAGTGCTACGGATGAAAAAAACTTGCTGAATGCTTTCAGAGAAACTGCTGAAAAATGTCAGTCATCAGAAGCAGTTGATGTTTTAGTGTACCACTACGCATTCATCTATTTTGATCAGTACGCTGTTATAATTAGTAATACTATCCAAAATGTAGGAGTTGCCACTCTGGCTATGCTGTTCATTTCGCTTCTGTTGATACCAAACCCTCTCTGCTCTCTGTGGGTAACCTTTGCTATTGCTTCTGTCATTGTTGGTGTGGCAGGTTTTATGGCATTTTGGGATGTTAACCTAGATTCAATATCTATGATCAATTTGGTCATTTGTGTTGGTTTTTCAGTCGACTTCTCTGCTCACATATCTTATGCTTTTGTCTCAAGTACTGAGCTTTCACCAAATAAGAAGGCTATAGATGCTCTCTACAACCTCGGTTATCCAATGATCCAGGCAGCAGTGTCCACCATTGTTGGGGTAGTAGTGTTGTCAGCTTCTCAAAGCTACATCTTCAGGACTTTCTTTAAGATCATGTTTTTGGTTATCCTTTTTGGGCTAGTTCATGGCATTGTGTTCATACCAGTGTTCCTGTCCTTATTTGGAATTTGTGGAAAGATGCAAAATTCCATCAAACATGAAAATGGTCCAAAAGAAAACAATTACATGGAGAATGAATCAAACTATGCTTACTGTAACTCAGGTTTTATCTCTCAAAAAGAGCTGAACATGAATACACACGAATTATCACATCATGTACATAACACGGAAGACATGAGGAACTGTGATCCTGATTGCCCTTAATCCAGTCATACTGCATTCATTAAGGCTCACTTATAGTTCTACAACAAACTAATTTTCCTTAATCAGTTATGTAGTCTTTCAAGAACTAAAGTATTCAGGTGGAGGGGAACCAAGGGCAGTAAACTAGGTAATACTAATGACTAGGTACAGTAAACAATTACTGTAGCTCAGTGGGTAGGATACTTGCCTCCGGAATCCTACCTCCAGCATACCACCACTGGGTCCCTGAGCAAGACCCTTAACCCCAAGTTGCTCCAGGGAGACTGTCCCCTGTAGTTAGGGAATGGAAGTCGCTTTGGATAAAAAGCGTCTGCTAAATGCTGTAAATGTAAATGTATGAATAACACTTTATTTTTCTTGTAAACTGTAAGCTTTATTTCACAGTATTTAAGATACACATGCATTGCCCTGATACATTGAGCTGACAGTATACATTTTCACCTTATCTAAAGTTACAAGCCAAGACAAATTTTTACCCACATCACCTTTTGCCTTTTAGCTGGAATTTGTGAAGAGTAAGCTCAAACAAAACAATAAAAATTTGAGTATACGATTAGAGTATAAAACCAGCTTAGGTTAGATGTTTACTGGCACTCACTGAAATGCTTCCTATATATTTCACTATAGCCACATCAGCTAAAATAACTACTAATCCTTGGTAATGGCTTGGAAAATGTATATTATACATATACTGGCAGGATGCAAATACATATTAATTAAATCTTTCATTTGACATTTGACATTTTTTTGACACTGATTATTATTTTATAGCTCGCCCTGTTTATTTTTCTGTAGTAGATTATTTAATATTGTTGTATTGATATTTTATATTGCACATATTATATTGTAATCAATACAATTTATTTGACAAAATAAACAAAAGCCACTATGAAACAATGTATTTATTAATTAATTAATTCACTCAATTATTAATTCATTAAATATTTATTTGTTTTGTGTGTTTATTGTGCTTGTGTGACACAGTGTAAAATTTCATTTAGATGGACTATTTGACCATTTTTGACAAAATAGTGCTGTGTTTTAGGATATGTGTCTCTACCATCGCCTCTGGGACTGGATAGAGGGGTATGGCCATAACAGGACAGTAGAAGGGAAATATTCTTTTCTTATTTCTTTATAAGTAATATTTTTATACACATAACAGATGGTGAAAGAGTACCACTCTCTTCAACCAAGCACAGAATGTTTAATAATAAAGTAGTTTTGCCATTGTCCAGGGCAGAGGTGTGGGTAGAAATAAAGTATTGTCTTTAGTCAAACACAGAACACTTTCATCAGAAAAAGAGCGAGATATGCTTCTTTCCAGTAAAGCTTGTTAATCATTTCTGCTCCAAACAACTACACCTTTGTAGAGGGCATGCAGAAGTTTAAAGGTTTCTGGCAGATAAAAATATATCACCAGTTTCCTTTTAGCTGCATCAGTTTAGCACTGATATATCTATGCTTGCATACTTAATGCATTGTAAATGTTTTGGGTACTATTAAAACATCTGAAAATGCGTCTGACTGTTTGAGTTTGCTCAGTTTGCTAGATTTATTTTTGTTTTCTCTTCACCCAGAAATGTTCACTATGTGACAACATTCTTCAGAAAAACAAGCAGAGAAATCTAATTTCTTATCATATTTTTTATCTATACACACTGATCAGCTGTAACAGTACAACCATTGACAGGTGCAGTGAATAATATTGATTTTCTCCAGTGTGGAGTTTTCTTTGCATGTTTCCCAAACAGAAAATCTACTTTGTAGTCTTTCCAAGTGAGTGTAAAGTGTACATGTGTCTAGTTTATTAATTCTGTTTGTATGGCCTATAAGTAAATTATTTTACTATGGTACGTGTGTGTGTGTGTGTGTGTGTGTACACTACTTAGAAAAATTTTGGGATATTTGTCTTTAGGGTGAAATTTATGGAAAATGTAAAAAGTTCACACTGCAGTGAAAGTAGGGTAAAGAAATTATTATTAAATTATTTAAAAAGTAGATCTGTTACAAAACAATGAAAATATTTATTTAGCATTCAAACAATGTGTAATATAAAATAAAATTTGATATAAAATATTTTACTTTGGCCCACTCATGAAGAGCTTAAAAGCAAGATAGCTGAAATATTATATAACTAAGTATCTTCTCTCATAAAACAAGTGAATTCAAGTACATTTTAATATTCTGAGTGAAGTGCATGAACAAAGTGCACTCAGAACAAGTGCTTTAAAACTGCTGAAAAATAACCAATATTCTCTGTTGGCCTTTAGCAAAATAGTGTATTAATTATTTTGCATGTAGTGGGTGTGCTTGAAAGGTCTCGCCTCTTCTGTGCTCGATCAGGATGTTTTGATTTTATATGATAAATTAATCCCAACGTTGAGAAACTTTGTGGATGCACCCCCACTAGCAATTTTGGCATTGCGCCCACCACCCCATTTCTCTCTCCTGGACAATAGCCATGATCTGTGACATGATCTGGCAAAATAAATCACAGTGAGGTTTTGGTATCATTGAAAAGATTCAAAGCTTCATTTTAAAGCTTTAAAATTATATCTTGGTCAAATCTTAAACGGTTGTCAAGTTGCAATCATTTAAATTACAGTATCGCAGCACCATCTTCCAACTGAGAAAATCGCATTTAAAGTTTTTTGTCAGTTTTTTGTTGATATTTTTAACAATCCATTGCATTCAAAGAGATGCACCCAGTATTCAACAGCACAATTTTACTACAGGCATTTAGATACTTAGAAAAATGTATTAAATCAGACTGAAGCAAGACTTTTTGTAAGATTTGAGAGCTTCAACTTAACTTAAATAGCCATTTAAGTACATTTTCACATTTTTTTCCATGATGAAACTTTGGGAGATTAACTTTCATATAAGACCAAAAAAATATTTTGATGTTTTTCAACATAATCGGCCCATATCTCAATAAATAGAATGCCGACTTCCGACTCATTATGGCAGATCGGGTCACAAATTGCTTCTGGCACTCATGGTGTATATATAAAAATTCTAATTGCAAATAATTCTTTGCCTGTTCTAATTATAAATTGTAATTATAAATTATATTACTTTGCTTGACTTTCTGAAGAACATTGTCACATAGTAAAAACATCTGGGTGAAGAGATAAATAAATCTACCAAACTGAGAACCCTCAATCAGTCAGCATGTCGCAGGGGCAGTTTAGTGTTCTCAATTGACCTATCCCCAATGCATGCATGTTTTTGGTGGTGGGAGGAAACCGAAGCTCACAGAGGAAACCCACACGATCACAGGGAGAACATGCAAACTCCACACAGAAAGACCCTGCACTCAACCCCCTTCTTGCTGTGCGGTAATAGTTTAGCTCTTTCTGCGAAAGAACTTGACTGACAAGGCTTTGTTAGTTTAGTGAGGAAAGCTCTTCGGCGTACTTGGGTGACTTGAAAGGTGCCTTATAAATAAAATTTATTATTATTCTCCTCTGACGTCTGACCTCATAAATGCTCCACAGAGTAAATGGGCAGAAATAATAAACAGAAACACAAACTCTTGTGGAAAGCAAGAAGAGTGGAAGCTGTTATGGCTGCAAAGTGGGCGTCTGCTCCATATTAAAGTCAATCTATATTCATATATATGGTAAAATATGAACTGACAACAATGTAAGTGAAATGTAAGCAGCCATTACATTTTTAGTTTTTAATATTTTTAATCAAAAATTTTAATTTTAGACTGCATCGGAATGTATGTATGTGTGTACTGGAGAACATTCTAGCTGCAGATGTCCCTCATAAGCCATGGATGAGCTGCAAATCAGTGGGTTAACATATGAGTCCTGGAAGCTAATTGTCATACTTAAATTTTATTCATGGTATCATTGGGTTTCAAACTACACAAAGTGTGAACTGTGCTTTTGTTTGGTCATTTATGCTGCTTGTGTACCATCTGTGGACAATGTTTAGTTTACAAGTAAGAGAAGATGCTTTTGACTAGGATGTTATATTCTACAAGGGAAGACTATGTACTATGTAGTGAATCAGCCATCTTGTAGTGTTGTCAAGTTCACCCGCTAGTTAGTGCACTAAAAAATCGCTGTGCAACACGCCTAAATCTGGTGTCCAGACCAGGGGTCACCATCCTTTTCGAAATTCAGAGCTACTTAACAGGTACTGAGCCATTCGAAGGGCTACCAGTTTGATGCACTAGAACAGAGTTGACATAAACGTATCTAAACTTCAAGTATAATAAACATATTTTAAATTCTTTTTTCAAATATAGTCATTTTCAAATCTACATAAACACAAATGTGATTAAAGAAGAATAGCAGCATGATAAAATTAAGTGATGCTGTTCACTGGCGAGTTGTGCTGTTTTTAGAACAGGTCCACAGGCTACTCATGTGTTTCTTGGGGGCAACCCTGTGCCCACGGGCCCACATTGGAGCTCATGGAAGAAACCCATGCAGTCACGGGGAGAACATGCAAAATCCACACAGAAAGCCTCGGGACTTAACCCGGGAGTCGGACGACCTTCTTGCTGCGTGACAACAGTGCTAACCCCTGCACCACCGTACCGCCCTAGCCTAAACATTAACTAGTATATCACTTTTCTCAAGAATAGTATCTTTGTTCCTTGTTCTTATTTGGATCTATTACAGTATCAGCATGCTTCCAACTTTGCGGAAACAGTTGGGGGAATCCCCTTTCGTATTCCAGCATGACTGTCCATAAAGATGTAGCTGGATGACTTCAACGAGAACGAACTTGACTGACACAGTTGGGTTAGTTTAGTGAGGAAGGCCCAAACAGAGTCCTTCTCCTCTACCGTCTGACCTCATAAATGCTCCACAGAGTAAATGGGCACAAATTCTCATAGAAACACTCCAAACTTTTGAGGAAAGCCTTCCAAGAAGAGTGGAAGCTGTTATGGCTGCAGAGGTGGTGGGGGCTACTCCATATTAAAGCCAATCTATATTCATATGTATATTATAATTCTCATACTAAAACTTTTATTCATGGTATCATTGGGTTTCAAAGTACACAATGTGTTAACTGTGCTTTTGTTTGGTGATTTATGCTGCCTGTGTGCCATTTGTGGGCAATGTTTAGTTCACAAGTAAGAGAAGATGCTTTTGACTAGGATGTTCAATTCTACAAGGGAAGATGCTTTCTGATACGACCGCTCCTGCAGTAAGTTTGGGCATTTAGTCACGCACCCTGCTTGTATACATCCACACAAGCTGCAGCCAGCAGATACAGCAAGCGTGCAGTGGACTTTGGACCCAGGGCGCGTCGTACAGCACCAGTCGCCATATGTCTACACCACACCCATATGTCTGTTATGATCATGCTTGCTGTTGATTCGATCACTTTGTATTGCAAATAAACAACAAAGACCAACCCTGTGTCTGAAAAGTGCACTCGTTCACTATCTAGTGAATCAGCCATTTTGTAGTGTTGTTCGAAATTCCAACCGTCAATTTTACCCGCTAGTTAGTGCACTAAAAAATCGCTGCGCAACACGCTAAATCTGGTGTCCAGACCAGGGGTTACCATCCTTTTTGAAATTGAGAGCTACTTAACAGGTACTGAGCCCTACGAAGGGCTACCAGTTTGATGCACTAGAACAGAGTTGACATAAACTTATGTAAACTTCACGTATAATAAACATATTTAAAATTTTTTTTTCAAATATAGTCATTTTCAAATCTACATAAACACAAATGTGATTAAAGAAGAATAGCAGCATGATAAAATTAACTGATGCTGTTCACTGGCGAGTTGTGCTGTTTTTAGAACAGGTCCACAGGCTACTCATGTGGTTCTTGGGGCAACCCTGTGCCCGCAGACCCACATTGGAGCTCACAGAGGAAACCCACGCAGTCACGGGGAGAACATGCAAAATCCACACAGAAAGCCTCGGGACTAAACCCGGGAGTCGGACGACCTTCTTGCTGCGTGACAACAGTGCTAACCCCTGCGCCACCGTACAGCCCTAGCCTAAACATTAACTAGTATATCACTTTTCTCAAGAATAGTATCTTTGTTCCTTGTTCTTATTTGGATCTATTACAGTATCAGCATGCTTCCAACTTTGCGGAAACAGTTGGGGGAATCCCCTTTCGTATTCCAGCATGACTGTCCATAAAGATGTAGCTGGATGACTTCAACGAGAACGAACTTGACTGACACAGTTGGGTTAGTTTAGTGAGGAAGGCCCAAACAGAGTCCTTCTCCTCTACCGTCTGACCTCATAAATGCTCCACAGAGTAAATGGGCACAAATTCTTACAGAAACACTCCAAACTCTTGTGGAAAGCCTTCCAAGAAGAGTGGGCCTCCTCCCTATTAAAGTCAATCTATATTTATATGTATAGTATAATATGATATGACAACAATGTAAGTGAAATGTAAGCAGCCATTATATTTTTTGTTTTTAATATTTTTAATCAAGAATTTGACAAAAAATCAGATGAGATTTTGCGCCGGCCAAAAATGCGACAAAGATAAATTGCCAAGATCCGGCGCACTGTATAAGCAACAGTTAGCAAAAACGTAACAGCCCAAGTGTCCGATATTAACTAAACGTCACCTCCTCTTGTTAACTAGTTAGCCCACTATATGGAAAACTCTATGTAGTGAACAAGTGATCAATTGCACTTTTCAGACACAGCTATAGTTATAGTACTGTGTTATCTTACATAAGTTTCATATTGTTGACTGTAGTAGATTTATTCTGACTTGGTGATGTAGCCTACTTCATTTTCATGTTTATTTTATGTATGCACTTTCTGTATATGTGCGTATGTGTGTGTATGGATGTATCCAAGGGCACAGATATATAGTGAAAAGAAGTTTTGGTAAAATAAAATGCCAAAAAATGCCTAAATATGCCCCAAAATATACTCCCAGAACACTTTACTTTCATTTTAAACTTAGTTTAATGCATTACCCTTAAAGAAAATGTATACTCGTATTCCTTTTCATTTAAATTCAAATGAGGGCTTCATTGGAAAGGTCTCCTGGAGATCAATCGAACTGTGGAGTTTGAAGTTCAGTGATGAGTAGTCCTGAAGAAATTTGTGATGTTGAGACTTGTTTAATGATATGTTTCTTTATTCATGGTCCAACAGCAAGTGAATGTCAAAGCAATAAAAACATATGTCTTCTTCAAAACCAACAGTCTGAGTCTTGTCTCTAAAGCTACAATTTGACACCACCTAGTTAGAAAGCAAAAAAGTTGCTTCTTTCGTCTAATCACAAACACAAGCTAAATGCTACTGGAAATGAGTTCCATGTTCAGATGAGACAAAAATAGAGGTTTCTTTCAACAATAACTCTGGGTTTTTTACATTAAGGAAGGATGGCTACATGAAAAATCGACTGATAAATCTGGTGGAAGATCTGTGATGCTTCATGGGCTGTTTTTCAATGAAAAGCCCAGAAAAGCTTTCTAAGATACATAATTGTCAACATGGTTACCTGTGTTTACCAAGTATGTTATAGGGAAACAAATCCTAAGCTGTTCATAGAAAACAATTTTAATGTTAATTAATATTCAAACGTTGTAACTGGAATTGTATAGGTTTGATAAGTTGTCCTGATATATAAGATAAATTAAAATATTTTTAAAAATTAAGAATCACACTGACTACATCAAGTTGTTATACTTACATGTTGAAATTATATTGAACTTTTTTTTTTTACTTATATGATCATTGAACTTTGTAGTCTGTTTTATTGCTATTTGGTAATATTCCATGGAACCGTAAATTGATTCATGCTTTGCACTTTGGACTGTTGGACTGTATTGTTTTATCTTTTACCTGAAATAATCAATCACGTTTTTTGGCCTAAACATTAACTAGTGTATCATTTTTTTCTCAAGAATAGTATCTTCCTTGTTCTTGTTTGGGTCAATGACTGGCTGTCTTTTTTTTTTTCCAAATGGCTCATGTTATAACAGAGATGACCACCTGAGTATTTATTGCAACACATGACTATATAAGTAAGACTTATTTTCATTCCCCTTCTGCATCACGATTATGACCTATTTCAGACACTTTCACTATGAAGGATGACGATACAGACATTGCTGTTGTTGGCATTGGATGTAATTTCCCTGGAGGTAAGAACTGAACCGATAATGTTCACTTACAGCAGTTTATACACAAAGTGTTTTTTACAGATTGCCCTGATGTAATTCTAGGAGAGGGACTTGATAATTTCTGGAAGGTCCTGCTAGAGGGAAAGAACTGTGCAGTGCAGATACCAACTGAGAGGTTTGACCAGGCAGAGTGGTTTGATCAAGATGAGGCTAAACCGGGGAAGTCGAGGACAAAAAAAGCAGCACTTGCTGAGGGGTGAGCAAAAAGCCCAAAGAGTCAAAAAAATACAGATTTTGATGTGATCATAACTGCAGACTTTAGTTATTGTTTATACATGAGAACCATTGATTTCATTGCAGTTCATAATCTCCAATTATGCTTTTTAAAGACTGGCTTCATATCAAATTTGTTTAATGTTTTTAAGAAACGAGCATATTGTGCAGATTGTGAGCTTGGTAGATTCTTCAACCTAGAAAACGGTTCTTAAAAAATTTCAATTATGTTTTATATTTTGCTTTCTATTTTTTAGCATGCCATTCAGTAATCTGTGCATTTACCTTACTTTTAAAACTACAGTGAAACTTTTGTGGTCTACTTTTGTGATAGAAAATATCCTGACAGCTATAAAATATTAATCTTTTTTTCAGCTTCAACGAGTTTGATCACAAGTTTTTTGGCTTCACTGAAATTGAGGTGGAACAAATGGATCCTCAGCAAAAGATTCTTCTGCAGTGTACCTACAGGGCACTGGAAAATGCTGGGTTGCCTATGGAAAAGGCCACTGGGAGCAAAACAGGAGTTTTTATAGGTAATGCTGAAATAAGATAAACAAAAAAAAATTATTCTACTACTACAACAAAAACATTGCTTGAAAAAGACAATGATTAAATAAAACAAGGAACTTTAAACAAGCAAATTAAGATAAAACCCTTATCTGCATGTTGTTTCAGGCTTGATGAATCGAGATTATGAACTCACTTTGGCAGATGTTAACCCAGCCATCATTAACCACTGCACTGGTACTGGTTTAGCCATGAGCATAGCTGCCAACAGAGTCTCATACACCTTCAACTTTACCGGGCCATCTTTGAGCATTGACTGTGCCTGTTCCTCATCTCTTGTTGCCCTTCATTTAGCCTGTCAGGCCATAAAAGAAGGTAAAATAACAAAAAGTAGTGTCATACCAAATGTGCCTTACAAAGTGTCGTTCCGGTAAATCCATTTACATGAATCAATAGCCAGTCAAACAGCTACCTTTTTGACATCACAAATATTTACACGCAATTGTAAATGGGCAGAAGTCAGAAACTGCAATTAATGACATCATTAATAAGCATTCCTCTAACATTTCTATTAACATGAGTTTAACTTTACTGTATATAACAGGAGACTGTGAAATGGCCTTATGTGGAGGAGTTAGCTCCATTTTTCAGCCAAGAGTATTTGTGGCCCTAAGTAAAGCAAAGATGATCTCCCCTGATGGTACCAGCAAACCATTCTCCAATACTGCAGATGGCTATGGGAGAGGAGAAGGATGTGGAGTCGTCTTGCTTAAGCCTCTGAAAAAAGTATTTAGCATTCAAACACAAATTGCATGTTGCAAAAGATTATTTTGCCACACTGTAGATGACAAATATACATGTATCCTTTGCCAGGCTCTAGAAGACCATGATTCTATTTGGGGAATAATATGCAAGACTGCAGTGAACCAAGATGGCCACACCATCACTCCTATGACAAAACCGTCCATGGTCCAGCAGGAGGAGCTGCTCAACAGAATCTACTCTACAGAGAACTACCTTTCTGAAGTCCAGTACATAGAGGCTCATGGGACTGGGACTCCGGTGGGAGATCCAAT
>JBBPDE010000006.1:11416221-11438437 GCA_037974605.1 Nannopetersius ansorgii
CATTGTTCCTTCAGTGTTCTACACAGAAGAAAGCTCTAGCATAGATGCTAAAGCCCTCAATCTAAGAATTCCCACAAGAGTTGAGAAATGGGTGACCAGCGGCAGCTCAGTAAGAGTTGCAGGGATAAATAACTTCGGATTTGGAGGAACAAATGCACATGCAGTTGTAAAACAGTATAAGCAGAAAAAACTGCCAAAAGAACCTATGAAGATGTCACAGCATTTGTTTGTTGTTTCTGCAGCAACACAGAAATCGATTACAATGACAGTAGAAGACACAATGCAAAATATCAGTGCAGGGAATATAACAGACCTACAAAGTCTGATGTATACTGCTGCATGTAGGAGGAGTCACTTGAAACATAAGTATAGAAAAGTGCTTCATGCATCATCTTTGACTGATTTGAAAGAGAAGCTAATGCATGCTCTTGACAAAAAAGCTGTACCAGCAAAGCAAGATCTCAGGCTCGTTTTTGTGTTCTGTGGGAATGGTGTTGCTTACAGAGGCATGTGCAAACAGCTTCTAAAAGAAGAATTTGTTTTCAGAGAGAAAGTAAGCGAGATTGAGCAACTTTTCCAAAGCTACAAACAAATGAGTCTCATAAAGATGCTGGAGAATGAGTCACAAGATTTCACAGAACCAGAAATTGTCCAGCCTCTGCTCTTTGCAACTCAGGTTGCTGTTGCTAACCTACTGATGCACTGGGGAATCAGGCCAGATGGTATTGTTGGACATTCTGTTGGAGAAGTTGCTGCAGCCCACTGCTCTGGTCTGTTGTCACTTGAGGATGCAGTCAAGGTCATCTACTATCGCAGTAGTTTGCAAAGCAGAGTAACTGGTGGGAAAATGCTGGTTGTCAGTAACATGGCTGTTGCAGATGTGTTAAAAATTCTCCCCTCTTATTCTGGGAAGATTTGCTTGGCAGCTGTAAACAGTCCTCAGTCTTGCACAATTTCAGGAGATGCTGACGCCATTGATAGTTTGCACAAGAGTTTGAGGAACTCAGATGATGCTAAGAATTTGTTCCTTCACGTTTTGGATGTTCCTGCTGCTTATCACAGCCATATGATGGATTCTATTGTAGCGGATGTGGAGAATAATATAGGCTCATTGCAGGCACAGAACATGGTGACAGAACTGTTCTCAACAGTTTCAGGAGACAAGGCATCTGCCACAGATTTTGTTAATGGGAAATACTGGGCAAGAAATATCAGAGAGCCAGTCGCATTTGAACAAGCAATAAAATCAGCAAAACAGACGAAGAATGCAGCCAGCAATAAGAAGAATGTCATCTTTGTTGAAATTGGCCCAAGAAGGGCTCTGCAGAGAAACATCATGGAGACTCTAGGAAATGACACAGTGGTGCTGACCTCAGTGCAGCCAGATAAAGATCTGGAGACAATGCTGACTGTTGTAACCAAACTGTTTGAAATGGGAGTTAATGTAGATTGGAACCAGTTCCACAAAGGTAATGAGATGGAACCAATTCCGTTCCCAAGGTATCGGTTTGACAACGTAAAGAGAGATGTACTTATTGGAGCATCATTCTCCAATTCCAGTAGTAGCCATCCAGTAATTACACAGAAGAGTAAAGATGGCTCATCTTTCAGCTGTGACCTCTCCTCTAGGCCGGTGTCCTACCTGCATGACCACAAACACCAGGGTGTTGCCATTATCCCAGGGGCCTTTTATGCCGAGTTAGGCCTGGCAGCTTTCATGTCTAGTGCTAAACCAAAAGTGCCCCTCAGCTCTGTACAGCTCAGTGTAAGGTTCCACACTCCATGTGTTTTTTCACAAAATACACCAGATATAAACGTACAGCTGAGCCCATCTGAAAATACGGAGGAAAATAGCTTTCAGTTCAAAGTCCATTCTTTGTCAGCAAACTATGCATCAGGCACAGTTGAGTCAACACATCGAAGCCTACCTGAAGAGCAGTACATTTCACTGGAATCTGTGTACAAAAGGTGTCAGTCAGTCATGCATTCTGAAGAGTTGTATAAGTATCTTTCTTTGGGAGGATTTCAGTACGGTACTGTTTTCAGAAACAGGGGTGATGTTTTTTATGGAGAGGATCTTAAAGAAACCTACACATTTGTCACAGTTCCTGATGAGTTATTGCCCCAGCTTCATGACTACTACCTTCATCCTGTGATTTTAGACTATCTTATGCAGCTTCTTGCTGTAACAGGAACGCGCCAGTTCTTGGGAAGGCCTGGGTTCCCCTCTCAAATAGGCAGTTTAACTGTTTTTAAACCTTTGCAGAGGGAGATGGTTGTGTATTTAAGAGCAACATGTGTAGGAACAGACAAACTTAAGATTTGTGGCTGTTTTGCTGACAGAGAAGGCAGAGTTTTGGTTGAACTCAAGAATGTAGCAATCACATACCTAGGGACTCGCCTTAATGTGGTCGAGGAATATTTTTACCACAACAGCTACAGCACTACTACTGAGCAGGTCAGCTTCTCATCAGCACTGAAATCATTGGTCTTTGCTGATCAACTAGGCATTTCTAGAGGCCTGCAACAATACTTAGACCCATCATCAAAATATATTTCCTCCGCACATACAAAAGTGTTGCTGGAACATGGATTTGAAGAGTTCCTCGCTGAACTGCGAATCTCAAATGTCAAGAAAGATTTTCAGGAAGTCTTGTTCATGTGGGGTGATACGGATGTAACCACATGCACAACAGAGAATGTGTTAGACTGCATGGCAACTTGCTGTGAGATTTTCCGAAAGATTGTTGCAGGCCTCCAGATAATGAGTTTCCAAAACTCCATCCGGGTAGTAACCTATCGGTCATCAGAAGACACAGTTGACCGCATCAGCCCTGGTTTTGTTCTGTCTGGAATGACGAGGGCATGTGCAGCTGAGTTGCCAGATCTCTCCTTTCAGCTGACAGACATGAGTTCAGTCTCTACTGAGGACATTAAAGCCTTGGCCCAGGTCCTCAGATCACACCCTTGCAGCAAATACCCAGAGCTAGTCATAAAAGATGGCCAAATTCTGAATCCACAGATCAGTCACACACCAATTATAACAATGGACAGCACTTGCCCAAGCATACACTCATCACAGTGTGACCATTATATCTTGCAAACCTCTGACCCCTACAAAGTGACAAATTTATCAGCTGTCGCTTCTGAGAAATTTGGTGAATCCATTCAAGGCAAAAATGTGGAGGTCCGTATTTCTAATATATGTGCACACTCCTCAGACTACTTTCCGGTCAGTGTCTCTGACCGTAACTTTGGTCAGACGTTGTACTGGAACAAACACACATCTCAGAACCACAGATGTTTAGCACTCGACTTTAGTGGTACTGTGACTGCTGTGGGAAAGGATGTCAGTAAACTAAAAATTGGAGATCATGTTGTCTGTTGCTTCCCCACAGAAGCTTCTAACAGAGTTGTTGTTCCAGCAGCAGCTTGCTACAAAACAAAGAGACTTCCATTTTTGAAGCATTCTCCTTGTGTCTCTTACATTTTAATTGCCTGGGAGATTTTGCATTGTGCATTACCAAAGGCGAAACAACACATGAAGTTGGGCATCTTCACAACTACGCCAGACTCGATTCTGGTGAAGATCTTATGTCTGACAGCAGTCAAGTCAGGCTGGAGTGTCACTGTGGGTACAAAGGCAGATCGACTGCATCATGATTTCAGTGAGATGGTGGGAATTGTTATTCTGCCTCCTTATGATGATTCCATTATTGCAGAGGCAAGTAATGCCAGGTTCGTTAGAAACATTGTTCTTGTCTCTGACAACCAAATGAAATCCCCCATCAGTCAGCTTGCTTTTAATAGTCAAAGTGATGGAGTTCAAATCAAAATCCTTTTCATGTCAATCATGATGCAGAAGCAGTCAATAACAGGACGGAGACCACACGTTTACCAGTGGCTGAAGAACATACATTTGGGCAGGAGGTCTGTGGTTTTTGAAAAGATCACTGTTCAAAGAGTGGATAATGGAACAATTGATTGCTTGCCTTTAGGGGAATTGGAATCATACTTCAGATGTCGTATCATGCCTGTGGTTGTCCTGAGTCATGACACCAGGAGCGAACTGTCTGACATTCCACTAATACCAAAAGCTCAAAAGCTGTTTCATAAGAATTCAGTCTACATAGTGACAGGTGGTCTTTCAGGGCTAGGCTTTGAGACAGTGAAGTTCATTGCCCAGAGAGGAGGTGGAAACATTATTATCCTCTCCAGAAGTAGTCCAAGCAACTTGATGGAGCAGGAAATAAACAACATCAAACATCAATGTCAGTCTGTAATCACATGCCTGCAGTGTGATGTTTCAGTATCAGAGCAGGTTCACCAGGCCATTGGACAGATCAGAAAACTGTTCCCATCCAATCCAGTCAAAGGGGTGTTCCATAGCGCAGTTGTCCTGCATGATGGGCTCATTGGAGGCTTGAACAAATCCCTCTATGAGAAAGTTATGAGTCCAAAAGTGAATGGTGTGATCAACCTTCACCAAGCCACTAAGCACTGCAATCTGGATTACTTTGTCTGCTACTCCTCCATCTCAGCCTTCCTTGGAAATGCTTTACAGACAAATTATGCTGCAGCCAATACATTCATGGACACCTTCTGTCAGTACCGCAGGAACATTGGTCTGCCTGGACAGTCAATTAACTGGGGTGCTTTAAATTTGGGTCTGCTCTTAAACAAAGAACATTTCCAAAGATTTCTGGAGGCTAAAGGAATGATGATTTTGGAAGTGGCAGAAATTCATGAAAGTCTTGAGCAGTGCCTTCTAATTAACAGACCACAACAGGCAGTGTGTAAGTTCCATTTTAGGAACATAAGATACAATGTCCTTTCTCAGAACAAATCCCTCACTATGCGGCTGTCAGCGCTGGTAGTGGAGAACTTCAAAAAGGCTAATGTGATTGACGGCAAACTTGAGCAGACCCAATCAATCTCTTCACTCAGTGAATATATCAAAACAGTGATCAGTGAAACAACTGGTGTTGAACAAGATGAGCTTACTGATGACACTCTTCTGTCTGCACTGGGCCTTGACTCTCTGCTGGCCATGACTCTCCAGAATCTTATCTTCCGGGAGAAAGGTGTGAATATACCTCTGGTAACACTCCTTGGTCCTGAAAGCAGATTGTCAGACTTAATGAAAACTTTGGGAGAGAATGAGAATGAAGCAGATTATCTGTCACAACCGGGTCATGCCCATCCAGAGAGGAGGCGCAAACGTCCATACTTAGATACTCCTTATTATAATTCAAAACAAAGAAGGCATGAGGGCCAAAGCTGAATAACAGAATGAAACTGACCGGAACACAACCTAAGGTAGAGTGAGGGCTGCATAAGGGAAGACAGACAAACAGGGTTGCCAGATCTGAGCGACAGTTTACAGCCCAAACTGAACGTAAAACCCCAAATCTCCACCTAGTAAAAAACTTATGTTGAACGTAAAAGTATAGACGTAGCCTGATAAAGACCATGACGTTATAAACAGTTTTATAAAATTAACACAGAAAAATGCACAAACAAGCTTCCTTGTCAGCAAAAAAATAGAACTATTTAGTCAGTCACATGCAGTTTTTATAGAAAGGATCTTACCTTGAAGTTTATTACTCTTTTCTTGAACTGAAGAATGTTGAACACGAATAACTATGTACAGTCCATTAAAGCAAAACATGAGGCTAATACATGGAGGAATTAAATTCCCCCACAATTGCTGGGGAGGTTTGAAACTGGCTGATGTCCACCAGTTCCTGCAGCAGACCCCGTTGGTACAGCAAAATATGTAACACTTGGCTTTTTGTTTTTGTGGCGCCATGTTCCTTCAAATCATTAAGTTGCACTCAAATTTCTGTGTTACAATACATGCAACGAGTGTTGGTACGTTCCCCACTTTGGCATGATGCTATCTCTAGGTAAATCGCCTCTCTGTGACTTGGTTGAACTTTTTGGGGCTTATAACAAGTTATGTTTCTCCATATAATCACCATGACTTTTAAAATATATTCTTAGTATATTTTTAAAATATATTATTAAAATGATCATAATAATGCTGACAGTAAAACCCGCTAAACATTTTAAAAAGCAGACCAAATTTTATACACCCGCCCAGTGCCAATTTTCCCAGCCCAGCATAACCAAAAGAATCCCAATTCGGAAAACCGCCCAATCTGGCAACACTGCAGACAAATCAAAACTGAAACAAGTGGATAAACTCACACCTAAACACCTAAACATAATTATTCTTTGATCCCTGACCACTGAGAACCTTTATTCCTAACAGGATCAGGGACAAGACCACACCAATTTTCAACTTAAAAGTCCCCAGCAAAAGTCCCCATCTAGTCCAATTTAATCTAAAGACTTTCCTTCTCATTTAGATCATGGCATGTGCTCATTATCGCTTCCATTTGTATGCTGTCCTATAATTACAATATTTTTATTGTGTATGTTGTACATTTTGGGAATATACCTGTATAACACATTCTGAAGGTTTTATTAAACATCTACCTACATCAGATACCACACCTGAGTTATTGCAATTATATTTCTATAGGGTTTTATGATCATGGTTGACCATGTATGTAATTCTGTAAGAAAAATGTGAGAAATGTCAGGAAAGAAATAAGAAAAAAATACAAGTAATTGTAAAAAGTGCCATTATACTTGTGTTACTGTATGATTTTATGGTGTTTTCGGTTAGTATTTGTCTGAATGTACTTGTCCTAATGTTTGTGAAGTGTGTAATTACTTTCATACAGTGTGTCGTGTTAAATTATGTTGAATGCATTTATCACAGGATCACAGGAGTGCCATTCCATTTAAAAAGAAAAATCTTCATATATTGCTTATATTCAGTGAATTTGTTGCTTGATTTACATTGCTTTCAATAAAGCTTCCATTAATATTAAGAAATTACGTCTGATCATATTTTTATATTCCCACCATCCTAATTTCCTTACAGGCCTTAGTCGATTCCCTACAGGCCTTACATGTGCCTCTGTAGTCGACTAGTCGACTTTTGTGTTAATGTCCTAGTTCAGGTACATGTACTTTTAATTCAATTTATTGAGGGTTCAGTGTGAACATTGCAAAACTTTCTGCTCTTCCCATGAGTGGTCACTCTCTGTGGGCTACTGCAAGTTTACGTCAGAATTTGTTAATAGGCTTGTGTGCATTAGGTTTTCGGAATGCTTGCAAAAAATTCAGCTGTAATGTGCACATGCTGGTGAACACGAAAGTGACCATTGTGTTATACGTGAACACACCACAGCACAAAATTCTCCCTCTGCATTTAACGCATTCACCAAGTGAAGCAGCGGGCAGCCAGCAGCCCCCAGGAAGCAGTTTGTGGGGACGGTACCTTGCTCAAGGGTATCTCAGCGGTTCTTAGCAGCCTTGGGAATCAAACCCACAACTTCCTAACCACTAGGCAAACGCCTTAACCGCTAGGCTACCAGCTGCCCCACATGGCCGGTGTGTAAATGAAAACAACAAGACCATTTGGAAATGTGTGTATTTACTGCAATAACCTACAAACAGCGACTGTCCCTGAATCAGCACAATACACGCCATGTACACAGACATCAAATACACCACTAGGTGGCAATCTAACTCCATAACATCTCCCTTCCTCAAGCTATAAATGTAACACTGAACAGAACCAACATTCAAAAAAACTGTAAATCTGTAAAAAAAAAAAACAAACTGTAAATTCCAAACAAATGAAAATAACGCAAAGTTTAAACTGCTCATCAAAGGTATCTTCTGTATCCATTTTTCCCCTGAAAAGTTATACAACTAAGAGTTACTCTCACACAAGAAACCTGTCAATTCCAGGTGAATGTGAAGCCCTTCGTCAAGGTCATGGCAGTTTCCAGTGAGCCAGGTGAAAAGAATATCTGTGCAGTTGCGCTGATAGAGGGAACCATCCATACCCACTAGATAGGAATGTGGGGCAAACCTCTGCACACAGGTGCCCAATTTCCAAATGACTGTGGTATCACCAAGTAGGGGTTTCATTTTTATGGGGGTACCAGAAACCTGCTTTGGCAGGTCTTGAGCTACTTTGTCATAAATCAATTTAGTGTGCTGACATACCACATGTCTCCCAGAGCTCCTCAGAAAGAGGGAGCATGGTTTTAGGATGCATGGCCTGAGCTGGTCTGCTGCGCATTCCTTGAGTGGGTGTGGTGTGTCACTGCATGGTTTTCATGGATCCTTGTGCTTACAAATGAACCCGATAAGCAGTGGGTTGACCAGACCCTGAATCAGCAGTCCCGGAGTAGCTGGCCTATGGTGAGAAACATGAAACAGGGTGGATACGAATATGAGGGGGTAACTGTAATTTGTAAGACATAGGGTCTATCTGTTTTATGATTTTGTAAGGTCCCATAAACCTGGAAGCCAGTTTCTTACATGGTTGGCTTAACCTCAAATCCAGAGGAGAGCCAGACACGATCTCCTGTGCAAAAAATAGGCGCTTCCCCCTGATGCTGGTCGACTTTTTATTTGATCCGGCGAACTGCTCTGGAGATGGAGGTGTGGGCTCTCTCCCAAACCCGTTCTGCTCTGCGTACGTTCAAGTGTGGGACGTCAGTGGGTTCTGCGTCCCATGGACAGAGCAGGGGCTGCCACTAGCATACACTCAAACGGCATTAGACCTGTAGCAGAGTGGCGTAATGAGTTCTGGGCGTACTCCCCCAACCTAAATACTCTGCCCAGTCATGTGGTTGTCCATGACAGTAAGTCCCAAGGAATCGCGTTACCTCCTGAACCGATCGTTCTGCCTGACTGTTAGCCTCTGGATGGTTAGAAGCCCCCAATTTCTTGAAGAAAGTGGCCCGTACGCTGGATATTAACTGATGACCCCATTCACACAGGATGTCCTCCGGGATACCATAATAGACAAACACAGACTGAAGCAGAGCTTTGGCTACTTGAAGAGCAGTAGGGAGATAACTAAATGGCAGGAACCAGACTCCCTTCGAGAATCTGAATACGACCACCAGAATGACTGTGGGAAAAAGGTGTGAAAACTGTAATCCCTCAGTTGTACGTGGATCAGCAGTTGTGGATTCTGAGAACCAAACTATTTATTTTTCACTGAACCCCCCACACATGCGTGTAAAAGGCAGATATCCTCACATTTTTTGTGCTTTTGTGATGTCAGGGCCTCGTCCGCCAAACCCCCTCTTACTCTAGTGCTGGGTTGCTAAGCACCACACCCTAATATAAACGCAGCAGAGGATGAGGGGACACATCAGGACTGGCTCCCATGAGCCTTTGCGACACGGTTGGCCCAGTTATATGTGTTTTTGTGAGGGTGAGCGGGGGGAAGTAGATGTTCGTCAAGTAGCTTTAGTGAACTAATGTGTGCTTCTGTGTGTAATTTGTGTGGTTGAGCCCGTCTCGCCAGTCCCCCTCCTCCAGAGTGTTAGCTGCTGGAGTATCATGAGGGCGAGCTCTGGGCGAGATGGACGCAGTGCTGGGGTGGTCCGGTTTGGGACGCAGTATTCTCTGTGTTGCAAATGTTTGTTCAAAGCTGTGAAAGTTGAGAATGAAATATGTTTTGCTGGGAGAACAGTGTGTTATTGCGTACACTCTCCGAGGTATTTATGTTCTAGCGCTGTTGGTGTTCAGTGTAAACTGTACAATATGTGCGTTTATCTCCATGGTATCTTCATAGGTAATGAGTTTAAAATTACATTGAAGTGTTTTGGGAACATGTTTGTGGGCATATTTAGGGTTTACACTATAAATATAGGCATTTTAGGCTTTTTTTCCCCCAAAAACACAACAATGTGGTTTTTCACTATATGCGGGTACTCACAAAAGGTGGGGGTTACTGCATACCCCTGGTAACACTCCTTGGTCCAGATAGCACCTTGTCAGACTTAACAAAAATGTTGGAAGGAAATGAGAATGAAGAACATGATCATGATGATGATAAATTATTCCCACACAGAGGGATTACAAAATTCTAGAGATCTCGTTTTATGACTATATAATCAGTTTATGGGAATCTAAAGACTTCTTTAGAGATCCTTCTCATTGAGATAGTGGTATTGTTTCTCATTACTTCCATTTTAATGCTGTTCTGTTATGAAAAACATTATGTTAGTTGTGCATTTTGGGAAATTACCAGTTTATCATATATTCTGAAGGTTTTATTAAACATCTACCAATATCAGATATCACACTTTAGCTGACTTATTACAGTTGTTAGAAAATGTTAGGAAACAAATTGTGTCATATGTCAAATGTTACATTATTTTATGGTGTACACACATTTATACAGTGTGTTATGTACAATTATTTGTAAAAGACTCATCTCAGTATTGCTTATATTCAGTTAGTTTGTAGCTTCATGTTATTTGACGTTTAGAAGAATGATCATTAGAATTTTACATTGTTCTCAATAAAGCTTCCACTAATATTAAGAAATTTACACAGTGTCTGATTATGCTTTCATTTTCCCACAGTCCTAATTTCCCTTCAGGACATTGAGTGCATAGAGAGGCCAACAGTTTTCATGCCAATTACTTTCTCCTGGTAATTGAATCACATACTCGTTTGTCATGAATAGAGCTTTTTTCCTCAATAATGGACTCTCTGATCATTCTGTCTTCACATTGCTCCCGGTTCTGCGTCAGAAAAGGCTTCAACATGCGGCGTAAGTTTTACTTTAATGTATTAAAGAAATAATAAATGCAACAGTACAAAACATTTTAATAGTGATTTTGTAATAAATACATTTGAATAGGCTGTAGAGCTCATTCAATTAAAGTGGAATGTGTGCCACTTGTTCAGGTTCAGAATTTATTTAGGGTTCAGAGTGAACATTTCAAAAACTTGCTGTTTTTCCCATGAGTGGTCGCTCTTTGCCGACTCCTGCAGAATTACGTCAGAATTTGTTAATAGGCTTTTGTGCATTATGCTTTTGGAGTGCTTGCAAAAAAATCAGCCGAACACTTGACAACCTGCTGGGGTGGAGAAAGGACAGGTTTATAATTTATCCATTGGTGTTTGATGGTTTTAATGTGTGTCTTTTTGTGAAATGTGCACATGCTGGTGAACATGGCGGGATGCACCACAGACTGCGTGGAGAGGCCAATATCCATCGGCTTCCAGAAGTTCGGGCGCTTTGTTGGGACGCACCCTTGGTGGTTTTTTATATCTCCTCTCTTCATTTCTGCTGTGCTGGGCAGTGGGTTTTATTTTCTAGAAGAGCGAGAGGCCAATGACATAGAGGAGCAGTTTACACCTGTTAATGGTCCTGCCAAGCTGGAGAGGCTGTTCGTCCAGCAGAACTTTCCCCTGAACGACTCGGTGTTTTCCAACCAAAGGCTTTACACTGACGGCGTGTACGCGTCTTTCATCGCGGTCTCCAGGTCCTCCAGCATCCTCACCGGCCCTGCCTTCCAGGAGATCGTGAGTCTAGACAGAAAGATTCGGGCGCTGAACGTTTCCTCGCTCACCTTCGAGGGCCTCTGTGCCAGGAAATACAAGAAGTGCATCCCCAACAAAATTCTGGATGTGTACAACTTCTACGGAGATCTCTTCGAAACCACAAAGCTCACTTTCCCGTTCCTCCGCTTCGGATTTAACCACGTTTTTCTCGGATATTCTGTCGGAGGGGTGCAGCTTAATGCAACCGTCTTACAAAGTGCCAGAGCAATTCGCCTGTTTTATTTTCTAAAAGAGGATAATCGCTCCAGAACTGATTTGTGGCTGAACGAATTCCTCAGGGTCTTTCCCTCTAATTTATCACTCAAGTTCATTAAGGTAGGTGTACCTCAGAAAGCAAAATATTAAAACTTGTATATAAAAAATATATAAGGTAGCCTATATATAATTAATCTTTATGGCCTATAACTGTACTTGGCTTAGTAATCAGAATATTTGTTCTGCTATATTCTTTCTCTATATAAAGGAGAGAATCTTATTCTTTAAACATTTGGCATATTATTGTGTGTAACTTGTGTCTTTCAACATCTTTCAAATTTTTAGGTGTAATAGCTATCACTGGGACTAATCACCACTCGTTCATGATCTTTCACTTTGCGCAGCTTATACAGTGGCAAAGTAAGTGAAAGATCACGAAAGAGAGGAAAGCCCTCTAGGACTGATTAACATTCATTAATCCTCACATTCCTGGTGTGCAAGTGCTGTTTTACAACTAAATGATGGATTTTCACACTGATAGATTTTCAAATAGTTCATTAAAAATGTTAATAACCTATTAGTAAGTAAACAGCAAATAACCACATACTGTATGTTCCTGGGCACTCTCAAACTTTTTTAACAATGTCAAATTTTATTTCATATTCATAGGTCACATACTCCACATCTCTGTCAAGGCAGGTGGAATTTGAAGCCAATACAAAAGATGTCATCCCTTTGTTCTCTATTACATATGTCATTGCCATTGCATTTTCTATCCTGTCATGTTTACGGTATGTACAATGCTCTTACATCTAAACATTTTTGAGGTAGTGTTGTTGTATCTCTTGGTGACGTTATATATTAGGTAAAAAATACATGCAAAAATGATTTGGTAGTATCATTTGTGCTTCTGGTGTAAGCTTCTGTGTATTATTCATTATTCATGATTGTTGCACTTTTTACATTCCTTTCATAGCTGACAGGCCATGCTTTAAACGAAGAAGTCTATTTAAATGCAAAATTGTTTATCATAAGCCTATTCTAATACTAATTAAAACATAATTTAATAGGTTTGACTGTGTGAGAAACAAGGTGTGGGTTGCTACCTTCGGTGTGCTATCTGCTGGACTTGCTGTGCTTTCTTCTTTTGGAATGATGTTACATATTGGAGTCCCATTTGTCATGACAGTGGCAAATTCTCCTTTTCTGATCTTGGGTAATAGTCTCTTAATACTACCGTGTCCATTATATTAATATCATCTTGCTAAAGGTGTAACATATTTGAATGATTTTTTTTATCTTTGTTTCAGGAATTGGAGTTGATGATATGTTCATCTTGATCTCTTGCTGGCAGCAGACCAAAGTTCATGACCGAGTTGAAAACCGTTTGGCTGATACCTACAGAGAAGCAGCGATATCTATTACCATCACCACTCTTACTGATGTCTTAGCATTCTATATTGGACTCATGACGCCCTTTCGTTCTGTCCAGTCTTTCTGCCTGTATACTAGCACCTCCATCCTGTTCTGCTACATCTACAGCATCACATTCTTTGGAGCTTTCCTTGTGCTAAACGGAAGGCGTGAAAACAGGAACCAGCACTGGCTGACCTGCAAGGAAGTGCCAGAGGAGTGTCCCGTGGGTCAGTCCAAATGGTATGAGTTATGTTGCGTGGGAGGGGCTTATGACCCCCACACCAGCGCAGAGGAGGTACAGCCTATGAACCACTTCTTCAAGAAATACTATGGTCCTTTCCTAACCAAATCGTGGACGAAGGTGTTTGTGATTCTGCTCTACATGATATATCTGACAGTCAGCATTTATGGATGCTTCCAGATAAAAGAAGGAATTGATCTACGTAATCTGGCTGCAGATGACTCATATGTAGTAAAATACTATGACGACGAAAAAGCCTACTTTTCGAAATATGGACCGAATATAATGGTTATTGTTAGAGGTGAATTCTCATACTGGGATGAAAAAAACATGTCAGATCTGGAAAGTTGTGTTGAAGATTTCAAAAATCTGTCTTTCATTGAAAAAGACATATTCACTTCTTGGATCAAGTCATATAAATATTATGGACATCATTCAAATCTGAATCTCAGCACTGAACATGTTTTTAAAGACAATTTAAGAACATTTCTGAGATTCTACTCTGACTTAAGACAAGATGTGAACTTTACCAATAACTCTATCCATGCCTCTCGCTTCTTCATACAGACTGTAAATATATCCACAGCCATTGATGAGATGAATATGTTAAACAAATTGCGAGATACAGCACAGAGATGTCCAGTGCCTTTGCTTGTGTACCATCCTGCATTTATATACCATGACCAGTATGCAGTGATTGTCAGTAATACCATTCAGAATATTGCTATTACTACTGCTGTCATGTTGCTCATCTCTCTTCTGTTAATCCCCAACCCTCTGTGCTCCCTTTGGGTAACATTCTCCATCGCCTCTGTCATTGTGGGCGTCACTGGATTCATGGCATTGTGGGACGTTAATTTAGACACCATTTCCATGATTATCCTTGTTGTCTGTATTGGCTTTTCTGTTGACTTTTCTGCTCACATTTCATATGCATTTGTGTCCAGCAAGAAGCCTAGCGCTAATGAAAAGGCTGTAGAAGCCCTTTTCAGTTTAGGATACCCCATTTTACAAGGGGCTGTGTCCACTATCCTTGGAGTGGTAGTGCTCTCCGCTTCGAAGAACTATATTTTCAGAACTTTCTTTAAGATAATGTTCCTGGTCATTTTCTTTGGACTTTTTCATGGCACCACTTTCATCCCAGTGTTTTTAACATTTTTTGACATATGCAGTGGAAGACCAGCCAAGGTCAAGAGGGATAAGCAAGGTCTGGAATGCCAGGTCACAGGAAACAGTCATGATACCATTCAATCCAAGGTGAAGCAGAGTGATTTAAAAGAGAAACAAATATACTACAATCACACCTTTCTGTCTGACAATCATGAGTCATGTCCCTCAAAACCTTATCCAGCCATCTGGAGTCTAACTGGAAATAATCAGCATGTTCAGAATGGCCAGATGTGCATGATAAGTACTATTCCATTGTTCACAGTGGATAGTCAGACCTATGCAGTTCACATGTACTATGATGATGCAATGTTTGCTATAAATTCTCAGTCAAAACAGGTGTTTGATGATCAGAATCATGTTGGTAATCACTTCCCAGCTAATCATATTCCTACATTCTTTTCTTCTTTTTCAGAGGTAGCTTGATTATAATACATTTTGTTTTTCTCTTTTTTGTTTTTTATGTTTACTGAGTTTTCTTATCACAAACTGTCAACTAGAGGAACTTAACAGTACTTACAGAATGCTTTTGAACAGATTCACGCAAATGTTAATGGTCATTTTGTATTGCATAGCCATGATGTAGTTATGATGTTATGTGTTGACAGTAGTTCTGCTAAGCACTGCACATGATCATTTGAACTTCATTTTTGTTCTTAAAGAAATCGTATTTTTGTAATGTATTATTTATACCAACTTGGTTTGCTGAATTGATGAGGGATAATCAACAAATAAATCGTCACTGTCGGGCAGAAACCTCGTAACTCCACTTTGTTTTTTTTCATAAAGATACTATAAAGATACTATTGGTCAGTCTCCATGTGGGTCTGTAAAATTTTGAAATTATTAACCAATGAAAAGTGTTGAAAATACCTTGGGATGTTTGATGACACAGTATTCATTTATTTAGAGTATAAATCGTTTTTTCAGTTTCCTGAAAAATAGCTTTGGACATATGAGGTTTCCACCCGACAGCGACGAAATGCAAATGTATAACTATGAAGTACTGCATGTTTGAGACTTTTTTTTTTCTAGTATAACTGCAAATCACCCAACTGCTTTAGTGCTGTTGCAGTGATATGCTTATAGAGCACATTAAATGCATTCAAAAAGTTACAGTTATTTTATTATAACAGCATATTTCCTCTCACCACTCTCTAGCAAATATATATATTCCTGTTGCATTCCTGATTCAGGCAAGCCTCATGGTTTTACTTCAAAAGAACAGTCTGAGGGAGGATTAGTAGATTGCCATGGATTTTCTACTCCTTACAGTACTTTTGTGTTCAGTTTCTCAGTCCCTGGAATGTGTCTTCCTGCTGCACATGCCTCATAATTACCTAAGTACCTCAGGAGGATTTGCAAGTTTGGCAGAGCCATTCATGATATGTATAACACGATTCTGTACTTTGTACCCATCTGTGCTCAAAGAAACTTACCACATACCAGTATTAGTAGTGAAATTTTATTACATTCCTTACAGCTGACGCAAGTGCAGCTTGGTTAATTCGTATTACAAAATTCTTAACAACAAACAACAGCAACAGTTTCACTACATGAGACATTTAGTTCAGCTCTTGACTACATATATTACATATACAGGTATATACAGGTTTTTACATAGAAAAAAACATTTTAAAGGAAGCTTTATTTTAAAAAATAATTACAGATATGCATCGTTTTTGCATTTGAAATTGCTTTCTTCAAGAAATGCAATGAGCGTGGACACACTGCTATTGGGGTCAAGCAAAGTAACAAGTGGAATGTTTACTCCAATCTCCTGAAAAATTCGATTTTGGATTGTCATGGCCATCATTGAATCAATGCCTGCTGTAGCAAGGCCAGTGTCTTCTTCAAGATCTTCTGCATCACAATTGCAAATGTCACAGAGCATGTGTCTGACATAGTCATCAAACGAGGACTGCAGATCTTTCTTGGGCTCATTCTCTGTTTTGCTTTCGAGCTCTTTCTCAACTAAAGCTGTCAATCGAAATTTTAGAGAGGCATTTTGAGACAGAACATTGTTCCTCAGTTTACTAAAGTTGAATTTGCACACAACTTGCTGAGGCCTGTTCTCTAATAAGCAGTACTTTAGAGCTTCATGAACTTCTGACACTTCCATGATCATCAACCCTTTGGACTCTAAGAATGTTTGAAAATCCAATTTATTTAGCAGAAGGCCTAGATTAAGAGGTCCCCAGCAGATGGATTGTCCAGCAAGTCCAACATTACGCCGGTAGTGACACAAAATGTCTAGAAATGAGTTGGCAGCTGCATAATTAGCCTGAGAAGCATTGCCAATAAATGAAGAGATAGATGAATAACATACAAAGTAATCAACTTTACTGTTCAGAGTAGCATAATGAAGATTCAGCACACCATTGACTTTAGGTTGAAAGACTTTTTCAAAGAGAGACTTATCCAGTGTTTCAAGCAGACCATCATGCAGCACAGCAGCACTGTGGAACACTCCTTTTATTGGACAAGATGGGAATTTTTGTCCAATAAGAGTTACTGCGTCCAATACCTGCTCTGACACCGACACATCACACTGGACGGTGAGGATTCTTATCCCATATCTCCTCTTGAGGCTGCTGATGTGTAGCTGTGTTTCTGGAGATGGTGCTCTCCTTGAGAGTGTAACAATGCATCTCCCACCCCAGTGGGAAATGAATTTGACTGTTTCAAGTCCCAAACCAGACAGACCACCTGACACAATGTATACACCACTGTCTGTAAAGAGTTGCTTTGGTTTGGGTTGTAAGTTGATATGAGAAAGGTCTGCCATGGATCTGCCCAAAACAATCAAGGACACGGTTTTGTCACTAAAATAAGACCCAGCATCTGTAGTCTGGTGCCTCATGGTTTCAGTTTTGGTGACCTGAATGGACAGGCATGTCTCGTTCAAGTTCATCATTTTTAGCCATCTGTATATGTGAACTTTCTTTGTCTTAAGATGAGATTTCTGGAAAATGTTGCTCAACTTAAGAAAGCGGAAGCATACATTCTCACTCTGGAGAGTGCGTGATGAGTGCTTGTTGTCACAGACAAGAAAAATATGGCTTGCACTGGCAACACTGCTTAACTGTGCCAACAGTGACTGATCATACGGAGGTATGAGGACAAAAACAGGGCATTTTTCTACATTTTGCATCAGTCCATTAATTTCTCCCTCTATGACAACAGTCCATCCTGATTTGTGTGCTGTGAAGCATAGCACCTTCACCAGAGCTGAGTCTGGAACAGTAGAAAAAATACCCAAGAGCTTCTTTTGTTTAGCCTTTGGCAAAGCACTGTTCATAATCTCCCAAGCAAGCACAAAATAAGACATGCAGGGAATGCCCCTCAAAAACTGAAGTTTCTCTGTTTTGTAGCAAGCAGTCTCAGGAAGGACAACCTTAGATGTTGCTAAAGTGGGATAACATGAGACAATATGGTCCCCCACTTTCAGCTTTTTAACATCCTTCCCCACTGCTGTGACAATTCCACTGAAGTCAAGGGCTAAAAGTGTGTGGTCTTGCGAAGTGTGTTTTTGCCAGTATATGGTCTGGCCATGTTTAAAGTCAGCTATGCTAATTGGAAAGTAGTCAGAGGAGTGCACACATATTTTCCTTAGCTGGACCTCTACATTTTGTCCTTCAATGAGGTAATTCACATTATTATTCGGTATGGCTGATAAACAGGCCATTTCATAAGGGCTGGCTGTCTGAAGTGTGAAGTTGTCAGACAATAAAGAGCCTTTGCCTTCAGCTGACCTGTTAATGGGTGTACGTGTTATCACTGTTGATTGAACCTGGCCCTTGCTTATCACAACTTCTGGGTACCCATTGCTTTTAAAGGAGCAAATCACATAAATTAATGCCTCTATGTCCTCGCTTGACACCGTGGCAAGGTCTATCAGCTGGAAAGAGATTTCTGACAATTCAGCAGCACATGCTCTTGTCATGCCAGACAGCACAAATCCAGGATTAATGTGATCAACAGTGCTCTCAGATGATCTGTAAGTTATAGTATGAATTGTGTGCAAATGCTTGCATTTTCTTAAAGTCAAAACAATTTGACGATAAAACTCACAAATGTGAGTCAAGTGTTCTAGAACCGCCTGAGTTTTAAGATGGCTGAGATTTTGAAGGCCCCAAATAAAGAGAATTTTCTCTGCTGCACTCTGGTCAATGAACAATAGCAAATCTTGAATTTGCTCTGCTGGTGGACTGGACCAATTTACATAAGCAGAAGAGACGAATACAGATGACGGATGCAAGTGTGGCCTCAAAGCACTAGCAATACCTAAAGCATCCTCGAACACAAGAACTTTTGGTTTGCTGTTGATCTTGGTACTAGCATGGGCAGTGAGTATTTCATTATGAAAGAAGTATGAATCAGTAACTTTCGTACTTTCTCCTAGAAATGTTATTCTGACATGCTTCAGTTCGATCAAAATGCGTCCTTTTTTGTCTGTCAAACAACCACACACCTCTAAGTATTCTGGCATCTCCTGGGAAACTCTCATATATATGAGCAGTTCCTGACACAGAGGTGCAGATATTACTATACTGCCAATTGCAGATGGAAATCCATTTCTAATAGTGCTGTTGCTCAAGCCTAAAACAGAGGTCATCTGTAGAAAATAATCTAATATAGCTGGATGCAAACAGTACTCATACACTTGGCTAAGCAGTTCAACTGGAATCTTAACAGTGGTCACTGCTTCCTTGAACTCCTCTCCATAGTGTATGTCACCTAGCTGTTGAAAAGTGGGCCCATATTCAAATCCTGCCTGGTTAAGTGTGGCATAGACTTGCTCTGCTCCTATGACTAATGCACACCTCTCAAAAATTACATCCAAAAGAATGGCTTGGTGCTCAGTCACAGCTGGTTCTCTTGTAAAAGTAATGCTACCTGATGCATGTACTGCAGCAGAGGACTGTATCTGGAACAGAGTCTCATATTCAGATGGTTTAAGCTGCACTGTCAGAAAATGGGAGCTCTTACTAAGGATAAGTAAGGTCTGAAAGTTGATAGTAAGCTGAAGTGAGGAGAGAGGCATTTTTGGGACAACTGTTTCCATGACAGAGGCAAAAGCCAGTTCAACATACAAGGCACCTGGAGCAATGACAATTCCATTACTCTTGTGCTCCCAAATATATGGAGTGGTGTCTATTGACAGATTGCATTTTAACTCTCTAGTGTCACGTTTATTGAGACTTATTAGTGGATGAGGATGGTGAACAACCCCCTCATTACCTTGTCTTACTTCTTCAAAATATACCTCTTTCTTGAGGCAGTCAAATTGATACACAGGGTAAGAGGTTGGAGGTGATTCAAAGCCACTATAGAACTGATCCCAGTCAACATCGACTCCCAATTCAAAGAGTCTGGAGACTGCAGTAACAACTGCCTCATGATCTTTGTCAGGCTGGACTGAGGAAAGCACCACTGTGTCATTTCCTAGAGTTTCCACAATGTTTCTCTGCAGAGCCCTTCTTGGGCCAATCTCAACAAAGATGACATTCTTCTTATTGCTGGCTACCGCCCTCACAGCTTTCTCAAATACAACTGTGTTCCGGATATTTCTTGCCCAATAATCACCACTTACAAAGTCCCCTGGGCAACAAATCTTTCCTGTCACTGTGGAAATCAACTCACACTCCATTTCATGCTCATTTAAAGAACCTATGCTATCTTTAATTTGACTAAATATATGATCCATCATATGGCTATGATAGGCAGCAGGAACCTGCAAGATGTGAAGGAACAAGTTTTTACCTTGAAGTGAGGTCTTCAACATTTGGTGCACACTTTCAATAGCATCTTTGACACCTGACAGTACACATGACAATGGACTGTTCACGGCAGCCAGGCAAACCTTCCCTGTGTACTCTGGAAGAATTTTCAGAACATCTGCTACAGCTATGTTACTAACAACCAGCATTTTGCCTTCTGTGACTTTGCTCTGTAGAGCACTCCGATAATACAACACTTTCACAGCATCCTCGAGAGACAACAGACCAGAGCAATGGGCAGCAGCAACCTCTCCAACTGAGTGCCCAACAACAGCAGCAGGCCTGATACCCCAGTGCTTTAGCAGGCTAGCTATGGCAACTTGAGTGGCAAAAAGAAGAGGCTGTACAATGTCAGGTTTTGAGAAATCATCGCTGTCAAAGTCGTATATCTTATCTAAAATGCTACAGCTCTTGTAATTCTGGAAGTATTGTTCTACTTCCCTGACTTTTTCTCTGAAAACAGGCTCCTCTTTCATAAGCTGTTTGCACATGCCTCTGTAAGCAACACCATTTCCACAGAACACAAAAACTACCTTGGGGTCTGGTTTTACTGGAACAGTCTTTTCGCTCAGGCTAGATTTAAGTTGTTCTTCTAAATTCGAAAGAGATTTCGTAACAAACACCTTCCTGTATTTATGTTTTATGTGGCTTCTTCTGCATGATGATGTATACAAAAGAGTTCTTATATTAGTTTCATTGTCGGTGCTCACCCTGTGATATGTGTCAGCAATACACATCTCAAGGGATTTACATGTCGCAGCAGACAGTGGAAACAATTTTACGGAACTGAGAGTGTCTGAACTAGAGACTATAGCATGCGTGCATTCACTGACAATGACATGTGCGTTAGTGCCACCAAATCCAAAACTATTTATTCCAGCCACCCTGCCCATGGAACCAGTAAAATGCCATTTCTCAGCTTTTGTGGGAATTCTTAGATTGAGGGCTTTAGCATCTATGCTAGAGCTTTCTTCTGTGTAGAACACTGAAGGAACAATGGTTTCATGCTTCATCATCAGGAGAACCTTAATGAGTCCTGCCAATCCTGCTGCAGATTCTGTGTGCCCAATGTTACTTTTAACAGAGCCAATACAGAGCGGCCCCAACTCTGCAGGTCTTGCTTTAGCAATGACTTTGGAAATGCTACCTGCCTCTATTGGATCTCCCACCGGAGTCCCAGTCCCATGAGCCTCTATGTACTGGACTTCAGAAAGGTAGTTCTCTGTAGAGTAAATTCTGTTGAGCAGCTCCTCCTGCTGGACCATTGATGGCTTTGTCATAGGAGTGACAGTGTGGCCATCTTGGTTCACTGCAGTCTTGCATACAATTCCCCAGATGTGGTCAAAATCTGAAAGAGCCTGTTAAAACAGAATAAAGGTTTGCAGTGTGTAAGATTTCTAAACCAAGAACATAAACATCCATTCAAAATGCTATATATCAAAATATGTTGTGTCAATATATACTTACTTTTTTCAAAGGTTTTAGTAGAACAATGCCACACCCTTCTCCTCTTCCATATCCATCTGCTGTATTGGAGAATGGTTTACTAGTGCCTCCCGGTGAGATCATTTTCGCTTTGCTCAGTGCCACAAAGACACGTGGCTCAAGGATGCAGCTAACACCTCCACAAAGAGCCATCTCACAATCACCTTGTAAAATAAACAATTAACATGATTACAAAGAATTATTTACAAGAATTATTTCTAAGGAAATAATTCCTGAAGCGTCTCTAAATAGAAAGTACATTGTCCCTACTTTTCGAGACATTATTAAAATTGATCTACATGTAAGAATGATTATAATCAGATAACAAATTGTTTTTAGGAAAGTCAGCTGATATATCTGGTTAACAACAGCTACAAGAGATTATTTAATAATAATAATAATAATAATAATAATAATAGTAATAATAATAATAATAATAATAATAATAATAATAATAATAATA
>JBBPDE010000006.1:11448220-11464360 GCA_037974605.1 Nannopetersius ansorgii
GCACCTCCACATCATTGCATTCAGTTTTTATTCACGATTTGTATAGTGTCCCAACTTTTTTGGAATCCGGTTTGTAGATATGCATGTAGGACACAAACCACTGAGTGATTTGCACACAATTAGTATTGTTTGGAAATCAATTCTGTACTGAACTGGGAGCCAGTGCAAGGACCTGAGCATATGAGCAATGTGCTATTTTCTTGGGTTTAGTTAGAAATCTGGCAGCAACATTTGGAGCTAGAGTTGGAGTTGTCTAATGGTCTTTTTGGGAATCCCAGAGAGGAGAGCACTGCCATAGTCAATTTCCCTGCAGGAAATGAAGGCGTGGATCAGTTTCTCTCAGTTTCTTGGACACAAAGTCTCTTAACTTTAGCAGTATTTTCAATGTGCCAAAATGCTGACTTTGTGACAGCTTTGATGTATTCATCAAAAGTAAGGTCTCTATCCATGATTACACCAAGGTTTTTTGTTTTTTTACATGGGTGGAGATTTTTAACATTAATACGAGTTTCCCAAGCCTGCAGTGGCTAGAAATTGCGGTGTAAAGAGTGCCCCTGCCTCTCTCCTCATCATCATTTATAGCTACAGGCACAGAAACGACACGTCCTAGGGAAACCTAATGGTGGGAGTGGCTTGAAGTGGCTGTAATTCTGCACCAAGGTTGAATTTTGAGACTTACAAATACAGTATTACGGGACCTCTAAGACTTGTATAAAGGCATTAAAAAAAAATCAGCATGTCATGGGACCTTTAAATACTCTAGATTCCAGGTGGGCACTAAGAACTGATCATCCCTCTTTATTACCAAACAGAATAATCATAATAAGAATGAAAATGTAGAATGCAATCAGTACCTTTAATGATTAAAGACTGGCAAAAATAATTAGACTTTTGTCATGCGACATGAACACCTAGTATTGTTTGCCTGGAGCGTGACTGGTCACCCAGTCACAAAAACTGTGATTGGCTCGTTGTAACTTCAGTATTAGTATTGAAGAGATGGACATCACAATAACAATTCACACATAACATACTGTACAGCCCTAATACACACACACACTACTAAGGGGTAGTCAAAAGTCAGGGACCACTAGTCGAAATCCTTCCACTAATCCTTCTTATTTTCTTATTATGTCCCTTTTTCGCTTTGACAGCGTGCACTCCGACGCCTCAGATCCACACGAGAGCCATCAGCACACACACTTTGGTTAGGGATGAGACTTTTGTACAACCTAGAATCTTGAAGTATTACTTTTTCATGTTTAACATGTTATTGATTTCACTTGCTTCAAAATTCTGAAATAACTAAAGCCCAAAATTCTAAAGCCAGAGTACATTTCCTGCATTATATAGTGACTCTTGTTTCGTAACAGAGCCTACCTGTCCTTCGGTCCGCTTAAGGTGTACGTCATAGTCTGATGAAATGTCTCTCTGTAGACTCTGAACTGAAGCAGTAGCAGCAGAGCTGGCTGAGGTTTTCAAGGAATGCAGAGCATTGATAATATGGGTCAATGGCACAGTTACCTGAGGAGCACATTACAAAGACCATAAATGCATTAGAACAAAAGCATTGGTGTCTAGGGTACACAAAATGAGTCTTTTACAAATAAAATGGTACACACAGTGTGGAATTCTCTCTCTGCATTTAACTCAATCACCAAGTGAAGCAGAGGGCTCCCTGGGGGCAGTGTGTGGATACCTCAGTGGTGCCACTAACAGCCCTGGGATCCAACCATGCTGCCTTCTGATCACAGGGGCAACTCCCTAACCACTAGCTGCCCCAAAAATAATTGTTATATTCAACGGCATACTGAAGATAACACAATGGAAATCATCATTAACCACACACTGACCAAAAATCTAGTACTTTACATATTTATGACTTACCACATTTAGTTCAAATATGAACATAATGTTGTCAATCAACAGAAAAACTTGACAAATTTCTGCTCAGTACTGTAATGAATCTTATGACTATTGCTATAAATGATAAGCCCTAGAAAGTCGAGGTATAACACACCTCTAGAGTTTTATGTAGAGGTCTTTCATAGATCAAAAATCAGGCTTGCTCACTATATTTAATTAAAACGTGTGTATTTTAAAAGGGTATTTCTAAGGATAGTAAGCTTTTTGTATAACACGTTTCAGATACTTGGGTTGCATAACTGTGTAGAAGAGTGTCAGGACAATGTCGGCTGTTAGCCAGGACAGCCTCGCTAGCCGAGAAGAGGGCAAAACAATAAAATAAAAGAACACGTGAAATGTAAAAGTACGTGAAGTTAATGTTAACGTTAGCAAGTGCAAAAGCGACAAACGTGTGAAAAAAGGGAACTAGGTAAACAACCAGACAAACCCCTCAACCCTTCTATCTATAGCTAGCTGACTCATCCGAAAGCCAACTGAGGGTGTTATATCATTACTCCAAAAACTGGTAAAATACGGTTAAAGCTCAAATTTTACCTGAGGCTGGAAATATGTGGTTAAAAAGAACATAATTAAACACTGTTGGGCAACTCCTCTGAGAAAACATCCACTGGCAGTGTACTGTCCTTTCGTTTCCCCTTTAAACCGTGCTAACCTGCTACAGCTAACACCGTCGTCGCTCTGCTTCTGCAGCGTCCTATATAACACTCACTCAGAACACTGCCATCTACTGTCAAACTTTGTCTGTGAGTCCCACCGTAGAAATAAGATCTGAACAGACAGGAAGCAAGTTTGGTTCCTCAAAAAATATTTTGAGGACAGCTAGTGGCCTGGTGGTTAGGGAGTTCCGCTTGCAATCATAAGGTTGTGGGTTCAAGTCCCAGGACTGCTAGTGGCACCACAAGGTACCCTTGAGCAGTGTTGCCAACTATTTTCAAAGGAAAGTAGCTAAAGTCTGCTCGAAATGTCGCTAGATGACATTATGCGTATATTTGCATATTGATGACGTAATTACGTCGTATTTGCATTCTGTTTGCACATGCGCAGCTCATTCCTATCTATGCCAGCTGCCGTGCGGTCACGGGAATATGCTGCTCTTTTCAGCCGGAGCTAGCGCTCACTGATCAGAGCAGACACAGGGAGATGAGTAACTGTACTGGGAAAGCAAGACCTCGCGCTTACAGGACAGTACTGGCGACATTTGAAAAGTTGCTAAGGTTTGTCCAAAAGTCGCTAGATTTGTCGCTAGGCGCTTTTTTGAAAAAAAGACAAGGGGGTCTGAAAAGTCGCTAAATCTAGCAACAAAGTCGCTAAGTTGGCAACACTGCCCTTGAGCAAGGTCTGTGCGTTGGCCAACCCCCCCACCACACACACACTGCCATCTGCTGAGAACTGCCTGAGGAACGTATGTCTTGTTTTTTATTGTGGGACTGATGCCCAGAGTAGAAAATAATAAAACATATGCATAAGCTCGAAGGAAGTCTGAATGCTCAGAAAACTTTTGTCTTTCCAGTAAAATTGTGTCTTTTCTAAAATTATTCAGAACTCATATGAAGGAAATCAAAAAACACCAAAAAAACATGCATGCTTTGGGGAATAGGTGAATTGAGTACTGTAAATTGCCCGTAGGTGTGAATGTGTGCGTGAATGGTTGTCTGTCCCTATATGTGGCCCTTCGACATGCTGGCGACTGTCCCCGCCTTCGCCCATTGTAGCTGGGATAGGCTCCAACCACCCCCAACCCCCCGACCCGAATGCAGGAATGAGGGGTAGATGATGGATGGATGGATGGATGGGTGAAGGAAATCTAGTGTTCTGATGAGTTAGGGAGTTGCCCCTGAGGTTAGAAGATTGTAGGTTTGAATCCCAGGACCACTGAGGTACCCTTGAACAAGGTACCATCCCCACGAACTGCTCCTCAGGCACCGTCACTTGGTGAATGCAGAGAAAAAGAATTACACAGAGCAAGAATTACACACTGTGGTGTTCATGCGTGACTATAAGAGGCCACTTAACTTTATGCAGCGGTATATGGCAAATTGGTAAATTTAAGTCTGCTATTCAGCCAGATTCTTTTTGTCACAGCTTGAATGAAACTATTTGAGAATGTACCTACTACAGTTTTTTGGACTGATCGTTCTTTTCTTAGAATAAAAGTATCTTGAAACTTCATTACTCAAATGCCTTTTTAGGCGCACACAAATGTCAATGTCCTGAATATCTCAAAGAACACTTTGACATGAACAAGACATGAATGTTCTTTTGCTGTGTCTTAAGTTGGTGTAACACATTTTTGCAAATGTAATTGTTAAATCCCCAATCCCTTTGTGTATATCCCAGTGCTCAGTATTTTAAGTACACTCCACCGGTTACTCTGCATTGACACAGAGGGTGGAAAGGCCAAGGGGTCTGCAGTTCTGTTATCTCACAGTTAAATAACTGTAGTGTTGTAAAGAACAATGCATCCTCACTTTAGGGAGCTATGAACTTATGAAGCTCTAATTTCCTGTTTCAGAAAGACTTTTGTTTTAAGACTTTTAAAATGTCTTAGACAAAAGTCTTTAGATTTTATTTTTCATGAAGAAATGTCTAAAATAAAATATAAAATAATGCCAACCTTTTTAAAACTCTAAATTCTACCCTGCCATTCATAACTTTTTGATTAGACAGAACACCACAAAGGCATATAATTTAGTGGAAAATACAAACGGAAGGGAAAAGTGTGTAAGGTGACTTGATTGCAATGTACATACATGCTGTATAATTAACAAAATTGTAAATAAAGACTTTCTGTTGTGATGGCAGATTATTTAAATGACGCAAACAGGCAGCTAAAACATTAAGACAACTTATGTTCACACTGTGTGCTGTGGTGTGTTCACGTATGACCGAATGATCACTTTCACTAAAATAAATAAAATAATACAAAGTACAGCAATACACACATTTTCATGACTGGGGATCAATATTTCCTGTAACTGCTAAAAATCTCCAGGTGTAAAAAGGTAGGACCAACCACAGTGTCTTAAATAGTAATGAAATCTGCCCAAAACAGTTCTTCAAAGAATAATTAAAAGCAAGGACACTGGAAGATTTCAGTAAGACTGGCATTTTTATTCTATTCCTGCGTTCTGATGCGGGCACTTCCACATTTGCATTTTAAGTAGTTTTTAATATACAGTCTCTGGCAGTTTTAAATACAGTCTTCATGCCCTTCGCCTACATCAGCTGCCAGGTGATTCCATAGAGAAGTTCTTTTATAAAAACACACTGGAGGTCTCACATTGCACCATTACTAATGCATTATTGAAAAAAATTAGCAGAAGTGCACAGGTGTATAAATAATAATAAACAGTAGATATTTTTTCTGGGTGAACACAACCATTTTGTCTCCAGGTTTTACTGTGCAAGATCAAGTGGTTTTTCAGTAGCCTACTCAGTTTCATTTCAAAAATCAGGCCACAGATACAACAATTATCTTTGAGCAAGTTGAGTAAAATTGCAAGGTTTACTTTGAGTAGGCTACCACCAAGAGCAAATGAATCACTGGTTGAATGATGCGATAGAGAGCGTTCAAAAGTATTGCACATGTTGTAATATGTTTTTCCCAAGGAACAAAGAACAATTTCATATGAACATTAAAAAAATATTTACCAATTTACAAAAGTTGATTTAAGTTTCACATTTAAATCCAAAAACAAGAACAGGTGAAAAAATGGACAACAGCACCCTGAAATGCTCCCACAAGCATTAACCATCGCTAGATGCACACGATTACAAAATAATCATGCATGTGTCATAGGTGTGTTGATATTCACTGGCAACCTCACATCAGTCAGTGAGTTAAGAAGTGCTTCTCAGTCTTATATGCATAGAAATGGTCAGCACTACAAGAAAGCCATTGTACACTTGAACACAGCAATCAACCCTGGAAAGCATGAATCTCCTCTTCACTGAATCCTTGCTGCTTGACTAGCCTGTGAGAGAATAAGACACAGAGGCATGTGATGGCAGTGAAATGCATGGAGGCTTAAAAGAATTAAGAAAAATACACAGAGCATGTTTTTGAAACACAAGAGTATTAAGTAATGCATATTGTTATATTGTGGTGGTTGGTAGAGTTTGTAAGGAAGTTTGCAATTACCGAGATTAAGGCTCAAGCCTGGGTGAGGCACAACAATACTTGGCTACAGTAATATATAATTCATTGGTAAGCCCTCATAGAGACAGCATTAGTATGTGTGCGAGTATGTGTGTATGAATGAATCGAGAAAAAAAAAGAAAATGGACAGAATACTTACTGCACTGCTAACTTGGTAAATCCAATGGGTCCACACACACATACAAAGCACTTAGAGTCTCCTGGTCTTTCTAAGAAATCCTGTATCATAGTGCTTTCAATCTGTCCTCTTCTGCCTGTCCATGAGCCTGGAGGGTCTGAGAGGACATATTCAACCTGAAACCTGACACAAACAAGGCCATGTTAACTGATTTGGGACTAAAAAAAGCCTACTACAGCTCTTCCTGTAAACCAACAAACACTAGCTGCCATTTGTAGACAGCATAAGGAACCAGTACTGCTTACTGTTGTTCACAAAAAACAAGGTGCTGGTGAACAAACTATACCTCTCCTCCTGTGTGGAGAGCTCCTCCAGCTGCGAGTGCCACAGTATGTCCCTCTCTTGACGATTGAAGAACACGAGCTTGGTTTTTCTAAGAGGACAACAAAAACATTAACAGGTTTAAGAGTCTGACTATGAAAGCAAACACCAGATAAAATTTACAACAAGACAAAAGCAGAAAATCTCAACTGGAGCAGAGCACTTTTTCAAAATAGAAACAAGATGACCAGAAACTATGATACGTTGCAAGAAAAAGTACGTGAAGCCTTTGGAATTATATGTATTTCTACACAAATCTGTCATAAAATGACTTCCTCTAAGTCACAACAATAGACAAACAGTCTGCTTAACCCTAGAAATACAGCTGGGGTCAAAAATTACCCCACCGCCTCTTTCACCAGGCATACAATTGTTTGAATGGGTTTCCATGGCCGAGCAGCTGCATCCAAGCCATATCTCACCAAGTGCAATGCAAAGCCTTGGATGCAGTGGTGTAAATCACGCTGCCACTGGACTCTAGACCACGCCTCTCCATCTGTTAATCTAATGGGTGAACCTGGAGTTATCTTGCAAAATTTCTTGATAAACTTGTCTATTAATCTTTCTTTCGATCTTTCTGTCCAGGTCCTGATGAAGCAAAGCAGCCCCAAACCATGCTGCCCCCACCTCCACACTTCACAGCTGGGATGAGGTTTTGATGTTGGTGTGCTGTGCCTCTTTTTCTCCACACAATGTTGTGTAGTTCTTCCAAAGAAACCAAAACTTTGGTTTAATCTGTCCACAGAATATTTTGCTATTAGTGCTGTGGAACATCCAGGAACTCTTTTGCAAACGTACAGCAATGTTTTATTTTGGACAGCAGTGGCTTCCTCCATGGTCTCCACCCATGAACTCCATTATTGTTTAGTGTTTTACGTATCATAGATTCACATAGATTTTTTTTAAGTCTTTAGCTTTCTTCTTCACCTCATTGAGCAGTCTGCACTGTCACAGTCATCTTTACAGGACAGCCACTCCTAGGGAGAGTAGCAACAGTGCTGAACTTTCTCCATTTATAGACATGTCTTTCCATGGACTGAACATCAAGGCTTTCGGAGATACTTTTATAACTTTTATAATCTCATTGCTTGGACTCCAGGTCGGCTGACCACTGACTCCAATTAGCCTAGTGGTTCACAAACTCTTTCCATCTGCACTGTGAATGTTCCAATAAAAAGATGAAAACATAATTATTTGTGTGGTATTAGTTTAAACAGACTGTGATTGTCTATTGTTGTGAAAATACAACACATTTCAGAACACATTTTATGACCAAATTTTGCTGAAATCCATACAATTGGATACAAATACATTTTCTTGCAACTTTATATTCCACTGTAGGGTCAAAGAGCTCTAATCATAGAGACAAACCCTTCCATTGGCAATTTCACACATAAACCTCATTTAACTGAGATTTCCTTATCAACTTCGTCAGTGTTCAGGGCTGCAGAAACATTTGATAAGATGACTTCTCAGATTTGTTCTGCATTTATTACTTTTGTGCAACCACATCCTTTTAAAATCTAAAACAATCATTGTGCACTTCACTTATTTACAAGGCTACCGAATAAATGAATGTAAAGCACAGTTTTATGTTCATAACTTTTCACTTCTATCTGTTCTATTAAATATGCAGTTGTTGGTTGTCACTGAGCCAATGCCCTGTGTAGTTTCATCCTGATTCAGTAGTGCATCAGTTAGAAAAAGAAATCTCACAAATCAAAACCAGCACAGCACAATATGGTCCCAGATAAGCACTTGATATTTGGTGATTTCATGTTTTTCTTAATGTAGACTATGCTGCATTGCTAATGGAGAGTAAAAGCACCTAAAATGTGCAACTGTGTGCAATTTCTAACCTGATAGAGGACAAGTCTTGCAGGGCTAGACGCAGGAGGCGAGCCATTGGTGTGAAGCCAGTGCCAGCAGCTAAAAGGTACAAATGTGTGACATCACGCAGGCTACGCAGTGAAAAGGGACCCTCCGGACTGCTGATGGACAGAGAGGCTCCTAACAGAGAACATTTAAGTTGAAAGGAAAATGAAAGGTGTAACATCAGCACAGACAGTTAATCGCCTGAACCAGAGGTTGTGTCTCTGAGGCAATCTTCAGGCCTTCATTAAATAAACCAGAATATAAGAACCAGGTCTTGTCCTTATAAACTAGGCTTTTGACTTCAGTGGTCATACTTAACTACTCTCCGTTTGATTACTGGGCATGTGTGAAAGGGGTTCTTTAACATAGGTGGGTTGGCTCTCTTACTCATACACATATGCGCATGCACACGCTTGGCTCACCGATGTCAAGGCTGTCCAGATGAGGGGTGAACACTCCATCACTATAGACCTTAATCATGAGATAGAGATCAGAGCTCATGGTGATGCTGGAGCTTGTTTGTGGCATAAGCACCTCATCAACTGGTGTGTAGGGTTTTACAATCTCGCTACCTGTTCACAAGAAAACACAGATTCCAAAAAGTAGGCCTGGTTATGATAACACCCTGGTTCACAGTTTTAAATGTTACTGATTTGTTGTTAATTACAGAAGAGACAGTTCAAATGCTATCCCAGTTCAAATGCTTGGCTGAAGTAACGCATTACCCTGATAATGGGCTTTGAGGTAGACATGTCTTCCCGTGGGGACATGCATGTGTGTTCCAGGAGGTAGTCGGAAACAAAAGAGCCAAGTGTCGTGAGTAACTTCCTGTTTTGAAACCAACATGCAGTCTCTGTAGAACAGCCCTGCATTCAGATTACACACAAATTTCATCAGCACTATTACTCACATTCTTCCTCAATTATAGTCAGGAGTTGTAAATTAATAGTGTTAACTGAAATAAATGAGTACAGTACAATTGAACTTACCCCTGTCTTTACCCCGAATAAAGGAATCATGGTATTCTAGGGGTTGGCCCACTTGCGTCCACTTGGCATTTACTGCTTTACGCAGGCACACCTGAACCTTTCCAACTGAAGTCACTGTCTGAGCTAAGACCACAATGGGAAAGAGAGAAATATCAGAACACTTTGTTTCCAGATACCGATCGGAACATTTTCTAGATATTTACTGTCAACAGTCTTTTTCGAAACTGTGTCCCTTAGTTAAGCATACAGTGCAGGAAAATGTGTTTATGATCCACACTGCTGCGAATTTAAGGCTTTATTTAGCTTGCTGTGCTAATAAGAGCAAGTATGAAACCTTTCCTCATTTCCTTGTCCTTGACTGAGATTTGCGGTCTGTCAGCTTGAAGTTCATAAGACCAGAGACTGAAATGCAACTGAAAGCCCAGTTAAGGAAGGACAAGAGGCTTTTTCTTTCTGGCGAAATTACAAATGGGATGTTGGATGCTGGCAATGAAATTGAAGACGTAATCTCCACTAACCCTTTTCCCTCTGCAGTGTCTTTTCTCCCTGATCGAACAAAACTGCATCTCATTAATAAGTGATACAAGAGAAAAATCACTTACTGGTAACTTTTTCCTCTACTTCGTGAGAGAGATCTAGAAAGAAATAGATTTGCTGTATCAAGAAAAGGCAGATGTAGGCACAATATATTTTAAATGAAGTATGAATGATACATCACTTACTCCAGTGTAGTAGATATGACCAATTTCCCAATATTGTCTCTATCCGTAGAATATTCCCTTGAAGGTCCACGACTGAACAGCCAGAGCTAGGGATCTGACAAATAAAAAGAAAGGGAGAAACAAAGAGCAAGATGTGAAAAGGGGGGTTGAAATATGAGAATCTCTACTTTTGGCAGCTTAGAGACCTGGTTATAATAGATTAACATTAAGCAAATTGTCCTAGTAAAAACAAACCTTCCGCTTGGTATAAACAACAACAGTAACAGTGTCATCTGTTTGGAACCAGTCATATCTATGGGAAAAGAAAAGGAAACAATAATTACTGCACCTGTTGCTTGCAATATGAACATAAATCTAACATCTGACATGACATAATTTTTAGTTAGATAGAAGTGAAGAGTACCGAGGACGAGGGTCTTTAGCTGGAAGTGGGGCTTTTGCTGGCTCTGACGCAGGAGGAGGAGGAAGAGCGAGACCTATGGAACAGTATGCTGTAATCCTGGGAAGCACTCATTTTAGATGCACAATTGATAAATAAATAAATTAAAGTTTATCATCTTACCATTTACATGGGAGTTCTGCTTTTTTGTTGATGGAACTGTAAAAGCATGGATACACCCAATCATACACTGATGCACTGTAATCCAGTGTAGTCACTGTAATTAATCCTTTTGTTTTATGAAACGTAAATGAGCAGTTCTTTATATATATATTTTAACTTAAGTGGTTTTATATAATATATAATAATATAATATAATGATACTGCCATGTTGATTTCTCTGTAGTTAATGGACATCTGTGAAGATTACCTTTAATGACTGAGCTGGCCTTCACCACCATTCTTCCCACCAGGCACTCTTTCAGCATGGATTCATAATTCACCCACCGGTGGACCTGCAAGTGTATATTATTCACATGTAGTAATTGTTGATGCATCATGAACTGCCTCTGTATCATGTACTGATAAACCTTTGCGCAAGATTACTGATTGTTTAATTAGTGCATATTTGTTCTTCCACATTTACTCCGCAGTAACATCACACCAGTTCAGGTTACATACACTTCTTAATTGCATAAATGTCAATGTTGGGCGGATGAATGGCTAGTTCGTTGCTTACCTGGTCAAACAAGTCAGTACCATCTATCCCAGCTGCCTTCATCAGTTCCTCCTCTCCACCAGGGTGGAAATCCATATAGGCACTCACATTATACACCATGCCTGCATCTCACACACACACACACACACAAAATAAGTTAATTGAAGGACGTGTTCTGATTTACAGTTCAGTTTGTAACAGCAATATTAGGTAATTTATGGATGCAGCTATAACAAACAAAACTGTTTTTAGATTTTATTCTGATAACTTGTAACCACACATTACAGTTAGCAGTCAAATGCCTCAAAAAAGCACAATTTCACAATACTATTTGCACCAAAAGACTATAGGCATCTCCTCAACTGGTCTAAAAATTTTAATCTAGTGGTTTTAGTAGACAAATGACTGCTTTTAGGTCCAGTTTTCTTCCAAGCATATAGTTCTGGTGCTTGTAAACAGGATTTAGAGTAGCATTTGTAAACAGGCAAAATAACTGCTAATGCATTCTATAACAATACACAATGATTTTAGACATCTAAAAGAAAGTCATTACCTCTTATGCATGTCCAGCAGTCATTTCTAGTGTTGTGCTTCTTTAGTTCCTCCTCTGTGACCTCAATCAAGCGCCCTTTCAGTCCAGTCAGATCACGTCCACTTTTTGTAAGTCGTATCCAGTCCATAAGACTATGGCCTGGCTTCAGGGCCACCTAGAGAAAAAAAGTATACAAAAATCCACAACAGTTTTCTCAAGGATCTGCAATCAGCCTAAATTTTGTCAGTCTAGAAAACACTATGTAATTCACTGACTGATTAAAAAAATAAAAATAGAGTACTTATTATAGAAATGTATGGTGTTTTATTATGGCCCTCCCCATTGAAATGAACCTACACTCCATTTTTGCTTGACTTTCATCTATCCCTTTTTCCTCTTCTTTACCTCTAATTCTTGGCTGCTAGGGAGTTTCCAGGTGCTTGACTAGTATACATGGTGGTTGCTAGGGGGTTGAAAGTAGGTTGCTCAGGTGTATGAGGCAGTTGATATGGAGCTTCAAGGTGGTTTCTAGGCAGTCCCATCTCATTATATCATCAGGAATTTTCACTCTAGTTACAGTTTATTGTAGTATTTTTTTCTTGTGGGACAGTGGCATTCAAGGATGCCAGGACAGAATCAACAAAACAGCTTCAGGTACAACACATCTTATGGGGAACTGTTTCTTAACATGACAGACTAGCAAACCTTAATAGAGACTAAAGAAATTAAAGTAGGCAAACCTTATTCCTGGACTGTCCTGATGGAGTGACTCTCTGCTGGGAGCTGATAGCTGGGAAGGACTGGGGCGGGACATTTAGCATCTCTGATCTTCTAAAACAGCTCCAACTCAAGAGAAAACCTGCAATAAAACTCTGTCACTGTCTTGTTTCTCAATTTTAGCTTTAAGCCGGAAGGGACATGTCGATGACATGCCTCTTCCTCAAAACTGACAGGTGCAGCGCTTCATTTATTCATCATTTCTGTTTTTCACCCAGAACAGCTCAGACTGGCGAAGAACAGACAACCCGACACCAACAGCTACCTGCAGCATGTGTGTAAAGTACACTGTTTTCCTACATCTCCTACCGGACTCTCCTGTTACTAGAGGACTCCGCTTTCTCAACTCTAGACTGACTGCGCCACTGCTCTGGGGAAATAACCGTCGCGCAGATATGACGACATGATACGCCCTCTAGTGCCGCGATAAAAAACAAACATCTCGGACTCTCCACTTCATCATCCACCAGTCCATCCATCACCCAAACAAACAGACGACGCATAACAAAAACAACACTAACAGTAACAACAATAATAGAAATAAACAATAATGTTTCATAAAAACAACGATTATAATAATTAATAAGAAGAAAACAAAGCTGAAAAACAGAATTTTTTTTCAGACTTTTAGCCCTGCTATTTTGCCAGACAGTGCTTGGTGAAACTTTTAGAACTGTTCTCATTATGATATCCCAGAGCAAAACTCTTCTGCCATGCTTTTAATCATGGCATGGTCACTTTGCCAGTCAGTATGAATTCTCTGCCCTAGCCAACTGTAAGTCTTAGTGTTAGGAAATGAAAGCATTTTAGCGCAATGACAGCTCTGCTATTAAGCTGTAGACTACCCTAACTCACAGAATGAGGCAAGACTGCAGTGTGAGGAGCTTCACTATACTCAATGTTAAACATCAGGTACAGCGGTGCCAAGCATGCTGCCACCTGAATGATGTGTTTTTGGAGCAGATTATCGCGCTTCACTATCTGGTGGTCTAATGGATGAATTTGGGCTTGGTGTAAGCCTGGAGAATGATATCTCATAGAATGCATAGTGGCAACAGGAAAGTCTGGCAATATGAATCTGGGGCTCCGCATATGAGAACTCCACATTAGTAGTGGAATGGAATGTCCAGTACATTTATATAGGTTTGATGGTCAACTGTCCACTATCGTCTGGCTATATATGTAATATTTAAGTTATATATTATATATTTTATATATATAAATATTTAAGGCCCATATGTTTTCTGGGCTCATCAAAACTGAGTTTTTATTATCTAATTGTCGTTGAATTCAATCTTTTGGTGCAAGATGATAATTTAAGGCATAACTGTAAAATTTCATTTTAACCATTAACAACTGGTTATGTTGTATTTTCCTTATCTCACTATATATAACTGATGAACAATAACAGGAGAATCATCAGATGCAATTAGTCCATAAAGGTTTATATTTGCATCATTAACATTTTGATAAGAAAATACCAGCTATGACTTACTTTCATGCTGCCTGTGTGTGTGCATGTGTGCGCTGACTGTATGGTGGGAGATCTATGGAATATTTTGCTTAACAGAATCTTGACAGTTTCATCTCAACACAGGTGGAGACCATCTGTGAAGTAGATGAATCAAACAGTAAAGCTGCTCTCATGGCATTGTCCATAAATTGCCCTCGTTATTTTGGCCTCTATGCTGGAAACACACTTCATTCATGTCAGCTGACAAAGACATGCTCACAAGCACCCATATGCAATCTGAGATAAATGTTATAACACCTTTGAAGTGAGATGATTTACTTGATTATCATCATTCAACTTTATTGATTAAGTGTGTGAAGACGAAAAACAGCTGTTCGGTGCAAGAAGAAGAAAATGTGCTGTCAGAATAAGATAATGCAATAACTTAACTATTTCACACTCTTTCTTGGAACAGAGCATGTGAAGGCTCAGGGGTGGAAAAAACAAGATAAAAAAGTTCGATAAAAAAGAGAGAGAAAAGAACATTTTAGCATTCATTTCATTATTAACTTTTACAGCAGTACAGAATAGAGATCAGCAATACAAAAAAGACAGCATTACATATATTTTCTTATAATTAGGCTTGAAGTTAGAACTGACAAAACGTACTACTAAATAGTATAAAATGACAATGATTGCTAATCAACAACTCACATATTGCAACATTTCATATACTTAAGTAAACAAATACGGTTTCTTTGTAATTTTATAGGCCATAGGTCTGCTGAGCTCCGTTATAGCTGAGGTTATCTCAGTTATAGCCAGAGTGAGCTTAACTGTAACCAAGAATATGTCAGACAGTTTAACTTCAGTCACAACAGAATCAGAAAACTGGATTGCATTCAGTCTTAGCCAAGATTATCCCATTCATAGTCAAAATGATCTCATTCATAGCCGGGTTGACTTCACAGGGACCTAAAGAGTCACAGCCTGATGCATTTCTACGAGAGAGACAATAGCAGCAGATGTTGGAGGTTTTGTAAAACATATTGCATCTGCATAGTACATCAGCCTCTTATTGCACATCTGCATTGTGCATGTTTTCATGGTCAAATTCAAAGTGTTTCCATGCTCTTTTTTATGTATCTGTGCTGAAATGGCCTGTGGAAAATGTGAGAAAAGTGAAGCATCTGAATACTAAATTAGGAACCAAATACTAACTAACCCTATATATACCAACCCTAACCAAAACAATACATTAATTCTCAGGTATGTAAATTATTAAGGCCAGCCCATATTGTCTTATTACTCAGTCCTACTTCAGGCACACTTTTCAAAGTGTTTCTCAGTCTTTTTCCTGATTGAATACACCTAATTACCCAAGGAACTTCGTTTACGCAGATGTGCATGTAAAACACTCAAATGTACCATGCAGGAAACTGTTGCAGTTCATTTCTATCCAAAAGTGTAATTTTTTTCAGAGGACCAGAATTGTTAAAATTTACTGTTGCCAACATGTGTCATGAGACCCTAGAAATGGAAGTGCAGTGTAAAACTTACCTGACATTCTATTACTGATGAAAGAAAACACGAATGATAACATTCCTCTTTTTTCATTTTCATCCTCATCTTCATATTCTTCTTCTTCTTCCTCTTCATATTCTTCTTCCTCCTGTTCTCTAACCATTTCACTAATCCCTATTAGAGGATGGTATCCATTAAAGTGTCAAGTGTTGCTCATCAGTAACTTTACACAAATTTCAGCCATCAAAGTTTAGATGGTGAGCATTCTAAATAGTCTTTTTCAGCCAGACAGTGTGGCATTTAGACAGGCCTTCTTCGCTACAGTCACAAACCGTGGTGCAGTGCTAATCAGCTTAGAAGCTTGCCAATCAGGTGTGTGAGAAAATCGTCAGTGTAAAAGTCCTTGGTGAGCTCAATAAAACACAACTACAATAAAAATGTAGTAGTTGTTGAAAAAAGTGTTGCTTTCTTTTATTTAATCTGCCACACAGCTGTGACAGTTCTCAATAAACAACACACGTTTTACAAGAAAGAAAGAAAGAAAAAACAAATGTAAGAAAGTGCTTGGCAAATTATATATATATATA
>JBBPDE010000006.1:11465432-11482879 GCA_037974605.1 Nannopetersius ansorgii
AAATTAAGTAAGTAAGTAAGTAAGAAAAAAAAAAAAAAGACTTGTAAGAAAGTACTTGGCAAATATATCTCTGGTACCTGCTAGTAAGCATACTGACAGATAAAAGTGTTCACTTTATGGATTTATTTATTTAAGATTACATTACTGTATACAAGTCTGCTCTGAATTGTCATGCACAGTATTCCCTCTCTGTAAGCAAATGTATGGCAGCCGTTTCCTACAAGCTGAGTAGCTCAGTTTCTTATGAAACTTCAAATGAACAGCATGGAATTATTTTACCAACCAGGAACCCACGCACATGCTTGTGTTAGTAGATGTGGGTGAGGGCTCATGAATGCTCTGCTGCACAGTAATGAAGAGGAACGTCTGCTGACGAGAGAAGCACCTGTTCACAGCGAGGGGCCAGAAAGACCTGAACCTGACACGCAGACAAACGCAGCAAAACCTCGAACAACACCAAGACCCTGCACCGCCACTTGCAGGATATCCGTCCACTTCTCGCCTGTGTTCAAACAGAGCAAAGGGGGCATGGTTATCGTATGGCTTATCTGATCTATCGATCTATCTATTTACTTATATGTGAGTATGATGGTCCCACAGAGAAGCACTAGCCATGACTCACCAAAATTGCTCCAGTGAACACCATAGAAATGTTATAATGTGAAGTATCTCATTATGTGAAGTATTGCATTACGTGCAATAACGGAATATAACTATTTTTGTTTACCAATAACCTACTATAGCAGTCATTTTACTTATTTATGCGATTTATATCTACCCCCTTACTGGCCACAGCATTTTGTGTTTATGGCATCGTGCATTTAGTACAGAGTATTTTCAATTTTTTTCTGGAGAGTTTTATTTTGACTTTTTATAATATTCCATATTGCTCGTGTATTTTTGTCTCTGTGTGACTGTGCAGTGGAAGTGGAAGCCTTTTCCTCCTGGATCGAAGTATTCTGACCCTGATTCTGATGATGCAGGCTGACTGATTTTATGCAGCTGTCCACTAGATGGCAATAGTCTTCCAATTTCCAGCCTGCAGGTGAGTTCCACTGTATGCATGAGATGGCAGTCAACCATTACAAAGATTGTAAAGCAACACTTCATTTCATGGTCGAGTTGATTTTGAAATCCTCTCCTTAGCCAGCCCGTTTTGCGAATCATTGTTCTGAAGAATGTGAGATTTTCTATTGCTTTGAGGAAGGATTTCTGGGATATGCACACTGTTGACTTAACCATAGCCCACTGTTGAAGACAGGGAGAGGAAGAGGGAGGCAAATGTGAAATAAGAGGCGGAAAGAAGCTAACAACCCTCTAATGATAACCTTTTATATGTTGTTTTGTGCATGCATTTGGACTCATGAGCTGGATCAGATGGCCAGTAGGCTGATGAATATGCATGGCTTTGCAGTTCTGTGCTGTGTTTGAGATGTAACTGTGTGGAGGCCGTTCTTTAGCCTATTTTAAAGTGCTTGAGAGCCTCTGAAGGGAGCAGCACAGGTAACAGCGAGATTGGTCAGGTCAAGTGTTTACGCTGGAGAGAGCTGTCTTTGCTCAGCATCCTATTCCTCTATGCTTAGCCAAAGATCAGTGGCTCAGTGATGAAGCCTGCTATATTCATCCCAATAATACTGATGGCACCACTCCATAGTTGGGATTTTTTTTTTGAGGATGGGGGTAAGAAGCACTTGTTTGGATAAATGCTTTACATTGTAACCTTCTCTCTCTCTCTCTCTCTCTCTCTCTTTCTCTCTCTCTCTCTCTCTCTCTCACGCACACATACATATGTGCACCTATGGACACATATGTGCACCGTTCCTGCCACTCACATACACATACATACGTGCCCCCCCCCAACCACACACACACACACGCTAAATCTAAGCGCAACAGCACAGGGTAGATAATTACAATTTCAAAACCATTTGCCAGATCATTACCACCTAATCCCCTGTTTCATCTGATGAGTCACGCGTCTCATTTAGCATGGTGCTGGACAGCTCAGAGCTTTTTTTTTCTCTCCATAAACACCACTGTCCCTCGCTTTTCTGAGCCCAAGAGGGCCACGGGGGCAGGCCAGAGACCGCATACACACATGTGCATGCACACATGTACTTACAGACAAACTATAGAGCTAAAAAGATTTCTGTTTTTGAACGAGTTCCTCTCATTCCGAGCTGTATGTTCAGTGATATGAGAAATCAGGAGAATACTTCATGTCTGCTGGCTGATTGAAGGTAGTTTCTGAGAGGTTACTCAGTGAGTGTAATGGCATATCTCTGCTTAAGTTATTTATTTTCCAAGCGTATCCAAGTGTAATGAGACTTGTTTTTGATCTTCTTTTTTGACTCACTTCTGTTTCCCTTCAAATTCATTTTCTGTTGTAACTAGGTGTCAGAGTTCTCTTTTCAGCACTTGATAATATCTCCAAAGAGGTTTATTCTGGCCAAAATCAAAGTCCGCTGAACGTAATGTGTCATCACCGACAACCTTGTGGTTCACCATCCACAACGTGTGCCTTCAGTCGACTATGTGTTCCTACATGGACAGAGTCTCCATAGCAACAGTACTGAGCAAATCAGATTTATAAAGGCGCTGGCTGCTTCCAACAGTCAGTGTCCAAATATTGTTGAAAACATTTTCTATTGTCTCTTCATTGTTTGACAGCATCAGTGATCATCTTCTCAAAGTCATGTTGCCTGGACTAAGAAGGTCCATTTCATTATAAGTCCATCAGTGACATTAAAGACTACCAAAGGTTTTCTCCTGTCCCACCTGTGAAATGATTATGGAGAACATGAAAACACAGCAAGGCACCTTGAAAGGCACCATTTCTTTCTTTCCAAAAAAAATCTAGTGAAAAGGAACACTAGATTTAAACAATAGATGGAAAGTAATTGAAGTAAACGCTGACAAAATTCAAATGTTGCATAAATGTTTCCCTATCTACTGCCTGAAAAGCTCATATTTCAGCAAAGTTATATAATTATATACACCTTCACCTTTTTAGGCATGTTTCTCGCATCCATCAGAATCCACCAGCACAATAATATGTTATTGTTGGTCAGGTGATCAGTCAAAAGGAAATCCACAAAGGGATTTTTTACAGCCCCTCTCATCAGTAGCCTGTGTTTCACTGGCCTCTACTTTGACCTCTTCACCTCCTGAGTGACCATGCAGACCAGGCCAGTATCGCTGCCATGGCTGCACAGGCCTTTTGAAATGGATGGCTTCAGTCCAAAAGGGCGTAGCGGACCCTGCAGCTCAGTAGGTCAGAACTCAATAAATCACATTTGACTTGTGACCTAAGGTTCAGAGAGGAGAAAAAGAGAGATCAATGACCCTTTCCCGGTCAATGATGCTGTCCCTCAGCTTTCACTGTCCACCTTTGCTCTTAGGTACATTTTGTTTATGGTGTCTAATCTTGGCCAAGGAAGTGATGTTTCAAAGTAATCGATATATGATAGCAACCACTGATCATCTCATGGTCAAACTGTGTTGTCCTGACTCTCATCATGCTCATCTTAGTGATAGATGTGTAAGATACTGGAGATGGATGTGGTGGAATTTAATACTCTTCTATAGGGATTCTACGAGAATGTGCTGGGTGCTAGTCACAGAGCAGGTCCCAGGCCAACCTAAAGTGCCTTGCGTGCGTTGGGATCTCTTACACCCAGATTAATAGTGTGTTTGCTCTCGGAAGACTGAGACATATCCCCTATTACTCACCACTGCATGCTGCAGCTGCAGATCCCAAGTCAAATAAATGGAGGTTTAACAGTATAGGACATGATGCTGAAGTTCCGGTCGCAGGCTAGTGTTAAACCCTAAATATGAGAGGCAGATTTTTCCTTTTGAGTTATTGCTCAGAATTAGAACAACCATTTTTACCATGTTCTATCTCTCATTTGGTGCTGCTTATCAGAATGTAAGGGCATTTCCACAATGTGAATGTACCTTACAAAGTTCAACAGTTTACAGTTGTTTAGTAGAGTGTAATCTGCATAGTTTTACAGTTCACTAAAATTACATTAAGAAGACATTTTTGTCTTGATTTCTATCGCAAAAGGTTAATTTTGTTAAAGGCAGACATATAAACACGCTTATGTAGACAGACACACACACACACTGAGTGTGTTGTGGGGTTAGATGAGTTGAATAAATAGTTATGTTTTGATGTAATCCCTGTAAACCCTGCTACAGCCTTGGCGCTCTGTAGAGATGAGAGCTGTCACTCACTGCCTTAATCTTCCTCTCTCCTCTGCCACCGGCTGATCCCCTCCTGATGTAGCTAATTTCCTTTGTGTGTGTGTGTGTGTGTGTGTGTGTGTGTGGGTGTGCATGTGTGTCAGTGGAGGAGAGGGACATAAAGCAAGGCAGTATTTACAGAGAGTAAAACTTATTCTATGTAATGTATTAAGCTATTACTATCTTATAATAGGTGCCTGTATTTTGTGGCTGTTGTAAGAAAATCTTTATTTCATGGTAATTTCATAGGAATTTTTTTTTCTTCCTAATGGAACATTAAATCATTTCTTTTGGTTTATTTAGTATAAGATGTAAAGGGCAGGTATAATTTTCAAACCGTTAACGAAATAAATTATAATAAGTAATAAATAAATAAATAATAGACCAAAATGTTATAAAGTTTCCCTATTACAGTTTTTTAAATGGCTCACATCCCACAATTTTCTCAGGTTAATGTGTATTTTTATTATTTATTTTTACGGGCCTTTATGTAACAATGAAAAATAAAAACAGTCCAGGCTGAAACACAACTTATAACTTCATTGGTGTGAATGTGGCTAAACTGTGGAAAACTGTATAGTTGTAAACATGTAAATGCATGGTTTTGTGACATGAACAAAATAATAAATTAATGTCTATATGAACTTATAGACCAGGGAGTGAATGGTATGCTTTGACGTAGTTGACAACGCTTATATACTACAATGAACTACTTTTTTTTTTATCAAAACAAAATGTGAAGATAGTTTAGATTTTCCATGATATGGACCCTTTAAGGATAGAACAACCTCCTGACATCTGTTCATCACAACAGAGCTCTAGAACTGCCTGTATAGAAATGAGTTGTCTCTCACTTTGTACACTGATGACAGTCCAGTCTATTCAGTCCTCACTAATGGTTCTTTGTTTCCCCACTTATACAAAACACATCCCCACTTATGGCAAACTGTTCACAAATACGGAATATAACATTCATGTTTGCATGTTTTTACAATTAATATTGACAACTGAGATTTTGATCACAGATGAAAATCCAGATAGTGACACATACTTGTAATATTATTGTCTTGGTCTCTGCCTGATCTGCAAGTAGTTAAGAGGGATGAATGGGGCCCTCACCTTCAGTGAGCTAACTTTGATTCCACTGTGTGTACATGTGTGGACTTCCAAGGGTTAATGCACATGTTCTGAAACAGCAGATTGACACTGGCCCCTTGGGAAGATAAAAAAAAATGGCTCCACGGCCTCAGAAAATACTAGCATCGTGTGTTTTTATTTACAGAAACTTTCTTTGAACTTAAACAGCACATGCTGTGAACATCCCACCAAAGCACCCTCAGGCACTTTAGTTTTAATTAACAAAGCTAAACACAGAGGGAATTATAAAGCAATAGTCGTATCACCACCAGCAGGATTTAATTTGCTATGATGGATCCATTAGTAGCATGTTCAAATGAAAACGCATGTTAAAGGGGTGTGTTTTTTATTGACATTAAATAGTATACAATATCATTAGTATGACCCTTCTTAAATATTCAACTCTCGTGCTAATTAGGCGAAGTTGATGAACCTCGTTGTTTAGAGTGGAGCGTGCACGCCTGCTGGCAGGCCCAATCAAGAACATAGGGCCTAATAATCAGACAAGCTAATGCTATTATCCCTCCCACACTCTCCCTCATTAACCTACCTTTAGGAATGAGAGATGCCAAACAATATGGGGCAAAAACATCGGGAAAAAAAAGAAAGAAACTACTCAATTTGGCTTCTGCTAATGAAGCACAAGCATACAGCCATTAACTGTAATTGTCTGACCCATCGGTTGTTTTAAAATTAGCATTTCAAAACAGAGGAATAAAGAAAAGAAATGGATTCATCTGGAAAACTTGTGCAGAGCTTGAAGCGCCACATGGGGTTGGGTACATGTGCTTCATGGAACTGGGCAAGAATAAATTAAATGTGTTTTACATCCTTTTTAAAAGTAACATCTTATTTGCATGAATAAGGAGGAATGTTGAAAATAAATCAAAGTCAAAGTAACTAACAGAACTGTGCTGTTATCAGTATGCTTTTTGGACTAACATGTATTCTTAAATGTGCATATATACACATGCCTAGAGTAGAGAATATTTTTACATGGCAGAATCCTTTAGTGTGCCAAATATGGACAGTTTAGCTCCCAGTGTCCTCGACTGTAATTGGTATCCTATTTTCCTGCTTTATACAGTGTTTGAGAGAAAATAAGAAGGACCAAATTAGAATAATAAATGTATGTAATATATTGTTGGTAATGAATGTAATTCCAATTCAATTAACACAAACTATAAATTGTTCTGAAAATGGTCTACATAATTGTACATTCTACAGTTTTCATTAGAATATAACAACAGATACTGTTTCAGCTTCAGCTCTTCAAGCAGGCTGAACAAGAACATATGCAACACAGTTTTCCTTTTTCTACAGAAGAGTACACTTCAATTAATTATGTGATTAATCATTCGGTGTGTCTACTTTCTCCAAATTACTCCCACTGGATCCTTTTTTGTTAGGGAAAAAAGTGGAGCAAAGTTAAAACCGCAGAACAGTCGTCTGCCCAGACGTTTGGGTTGAAATGTAAATCATTTGCATTTAAGTGCAATAAATGCACACAGCTGGAAGTGGTTGCATGTACCGATCCAATGAACACATTGTTTCACATTTTACTTCACTCCTGGCATGGGTCTTCCCTTGACTCATGTTAAAAGCCTTTCTCACTTCTTTTACTAAATTCATCTACAACTGTATACCTGGAAATGTATTAGTTGAAAAATTGATCATTTATATATCTTTTTTTTTAATGCAGTGGAAAGTATGCTGTTTACTGGACTAGGTCGAGACAGCTCTAAGACTCAGATTTATGCCTAGTGGGCATGGAGCCAAGCTGAGTGTTAATGTGAGTGGTGTGGAGAGGGAATACAGCTGGCAGGCACTCTTTATTGCGATGGAAACAAACTCTTCCACTGCCTGTTCAGTAGCACTATATTGTACCTGCAGCTGATAACAGGTTCTAATCAGAATCGCATTTATCCATCATATACCTTAGCATGTTTCAAGAATCTGTTTGCTAATGTTTAGTCACAACAGGATATATATATACACACACACACATGTTATATATATATATATATATATATATATTTTTTTTTTTTCCTAGAGTACACATACTGTTGGAAAATTACAATATTTTACTTATTTTATTGTCTAAATGTTATTGATTACTTTATTTGTACACACACATATATGCGCTGTAATGTGTACCCACAGCTGTATGTTCTAAAACATGAAAAGAGACAAACGTAACTGCTGCTGGTTGCATTGTAATTTTAAAATATCCAGTAGCTGTTCATGTACTGGTACGGTATTTTACTATAAACCATTTTTTACAGCAGCATTGAATCCTCTATTATTCATCCCATAAACATCACAGTACATGCACTTATGCCAGTCGTTTAGCCTGAAAAACTGACAGTAACCAAGTATCTGTTTTAATGTGACACTACAGGGTGATATTTTTATCTGGAACACAAAACATTATCATGATGGGAATATCAACACGTCAAATTAATTCAAATGTATCTTTGGATAGAAGAAAAAAAAGGTAAATGAACCTCATAAATTGAAGCTTCACTTTACTACTCTCTAAGAAAAGAAACAAGATTAAGCCAAAATGTCTTGAATCAGTTTGACTATAGGACAAGTAGCATAAAGTACAATAGCATAAAACCAGAAATGACAATGATGATCTTGTATTTCAATTAAAGAATTTTATTGGCAAGAAATTTAACACAGTATTTTCACTGAATGCTTACCAGCTTACCAGGTTTACCAGCATTGCCCTCCTTTTCTACAGTTAAATGTAAACAACTGAAGACGTGCATCATCACAAAGAAAAAACATCACTTCTTGACAGTTATTTAGGCTAGTTATAGGACAGTTCTTTTTATCGAGCCACATTGCTCTTCACGTAATAAATAATTTCACAACACACTCTCAAATAGACCTTACTGTCTATCAGTGCTAACCTCTCCACTCAGCCTCAGTAGCAGGAAAAACACTCCCCTAAACCAGTAAAAAATACCACAGAAATGATGCCTCTGATAAGTACAATGTTTACTCTTAGCAACAAGTAAGGCTGAAATTTCACACCTATCTCTAAGGTAAATACACAGAGGCTTCCAGCGCTCAGGCTGAGAGTGTGAATGTGCAGGTAAACAGGTTGACACTGTGAGCACAGCTGAGAGTGCTTAACTCTGCTCTCGCTCTCTGCACAGGCTTGCTATTGTTCGCCAGTCGATGCCTGTGGCTGTTTTCCTCATGAAAATTAAACCTCATTTCACTACATGAGGCACCAGCTAGCTCACCAGCAAACAAGCCTCCCCTCCGATGCCCCCCCTGCCCCCCACGACCTGCTCTGTCCCTTCACGTGTATGGCTTTTTGCATCATTCTCAGTGCTTAAGCACTTCGCTTTGAAATCCTCCTATTCAACACCACTTCACAAAATTATTGCTGATCTGAAGTTTATCTCCAGCTTTGGAAAAAAAAATAAGAAGCTACTCCAAAAATGGTCAGTTTCTCAGGTTTTATATTTTATAGGTGCAAGTACTGAATTGAAACGCTCTACCTTAGTTTTTATGAAGTGCTGACAATATTTCCCATAATTTCCAAATAAAAATATTTTTCTTTTAATCATAATTTTAAAGGAAATAAGGAAACAATACACCAAAATAAGAAAAAAAAGAAAGCAAATTTCTTGTTCACTCAAACATAATGTCGGTAATTACCTTTGTCATACTTCTAGTAGTGTTTTGGCATCCAACTGGTCACATCATGAGAGGAGAGTGCTGATTACAGCTGTGTTTTTTTATACTCTTCCTCATTGAATAAGATTTGATTCAGGTGATCACCTAGTCAGTACCTCATAAAGCAGAAGGTGCTTGTGTTGGAATTTAACAGGCACTGGCGTGGAATGGTTGTCATATTCATAGAAATGCTGATTAAAAAATAAATTGCAGCACTCATATTTTTTCAGAGCGATATATAGAAGAAACAAAATGATAGAAATACGGACAGACACTTTAAAACTATTGTCTTTTGAATCGCAGGTGATAAATAAAGCAGTTCAATTTATATTATACCAGTCCAAATTATATTACACAGTTACTGAACAAATTGAGAAATTATTCAGAAAAATACAGAAACTAGCAAGTCAGTACCATATTTATGTTCATGAGAAGGACATAGTTTATTATGGTTTGATTATATATAAAGTGTATATATATATATATATATATATGGCAGTAAATGTGAATCAGGAATTATATTACTGAACAAAGATAATAACTCTTGACTTCTAAGTGTCAAAATCCTTGGTCAAATGACCTGTTGCTGTATTCATGGAAGACACCCTTCCACTAATGTTCTAGCCAAACATGGAGGTCAACAAATTGGATGAGGAGACTTGAAGCAGTTCATCATAGTTAGTGACTTGAGACAAGTTGCTATGGCATTACTAAACTCAATGTCAATGAAAGCTCACCACAGAAGATCAAAAACTCCATCTCCATTCTTTTGTGTCTGTTTAATTATGTAGGTAAACATGATTCCAGGACAACTACCTGCAGCAGAGGCTGTGGATGTAGGGCAATGGAGAGGCTGTGCACCGAATGATTGTGCTTATTAATACATTTAAAGTATTAGAAGTATGTCACATTGACACAATTGCTGTCTTTCAGTCTTGTTATTTGCACCTGACAGACACTTTTGAATTGTGTAAATTCAGTGCATCATTTTTCAGTGTGGATGGATAAAATTGTGGTGTAACAGTCATAACAGCACAGAATTATTGGCACTGATAGTAGTCGTAGAAACTACTCTAAGTCTTGTACTTGTTTAAAGGACAGTGTTGTTGATTGGCAGCTGTGTGCCAGGCTGGCATCCCACCCACTCAGCCACATACCACCATCTGTCCGCTCTGGCATTTCCGAGTGCTTCTTCTATCATCCTTCCATCCCTCTCTTCTTCCTCATCTGTCTCTTCAGTCCTCCTCTTTAACAAATGTCAATTGAAACAAGTAGACAGATGATACCAAAGACGCTGCTACCCCCGCCATTTCACACACAAACACACACACACACAAACACACACACACACATACACACACACACACACACACACTCATCCAACGGCTCGCTGCACCCCAGCCCACCTCAGCCCAACAGCAAACACATGTCTGGCTAATCAGCTTAGTGTTTAGGGCTGACACTCTCTCTCCCTGTCTAAGCCGGCCCCTTCACTGTCCCTACAGCACCCCCCAAACCCACCCACCCAACCAAGTCACAGACACACACACACACACACACACACACACACACACACACACACACACACACACACACATACATGCACACAAACTCCCTGCAACACTTTGGTTCAGGATTAATATCTAATTATGTCAGGTCACTCGTCCAGATGGACCCTCGCTCGTCCCTTTGTGTCCCATTCACCTCTCACGCGAGCCCTCTGACCTCCCATGTCGCCGTGGCAACGTGTCTTGGTGTCCCTCCTTGGGCATGCTGGTGGGGATGAGCCTCACAGGACCCTCTTGCTTAGGGAAGAGCTCTGAAGCCCCCAGTAGTTGGTATTCTGGGCCCATCACACGCCTGGTTAAGCCCCATGAATAGATGGATCTGTGAAGGAGGGTGGCCATGGCCATGGCTCTCTGTGTCTGGTGCCAGACAGATGGTTCAGAACACAGAAAACAAGCATTCGTTTGAAGAGCATCAATGCCCATAATGTGCTCTTTTTTCTCTCATTAATGTTAGAGAACATAATAGTAGAGAATTAGGCGATCGCAGTGTGAAAGGAATACGTCTGTGAGAATTTGCACACTGACATGAAAAGGCAGCACCCCCTCTTGCTGCTGCTGCTGCTGTGGCGGCTTCATAGACACATGGACACACACATACACTTAAGAGATCAGTTAAAAGATATATGCATACCTCAGAAGCATTTAATATTTATGCAGTAACTTGATGGCAGAACGATTACATAATCAAAGCCAATTGTATGATTCTAATTGTATTAAACATCTACTCTCTTCTTTATGCTCCAATAAGATCCAGTAATTCAGTAAGAGCTCATGTTTACTTTGGCACCCTTATCAAAGCAATGTAATGGTGTAAGCAGGCGTCTAATTGGCTCAAGTATCAATGAACTGAAAATATTCAGTCTGAGTAAACCAAAATGCGAATAATTAAAGCACATCTTCAGTTAGATCTAAAATCTAATTCAAATGTTTCAGGAAGGAAAAACAGAAGGTTAAAAACAGTTTGACAAAAATTTAGCGTTCTATGAAAATGATCCTTAATCATTTCACATCATAAATGAATAAATAAACGCCACTAGACTACAACCAGCTTTAATTTTCTTAAAAATCTCTTATATCAACAAACACATTTATGTTGCATACAGATTCAATTTCAAAAATATTTATTTTTTTATTTTGAAGCAAAATATTAGCAATATTGGCAAACAATGACTAAATATTTAAACTTTCATCATTTTGAAATATAACGGTTCTTTACATTGTTAACCTAAAACTAAGAAATGCTTGTTGCTTTTTTATAGTTACTCTGCTTAAGTTTGTTTATTCTTTTTCTAATTATAATACGCTGATATTATATTAGATTTAATTACTTTTTGTAGCAGTACTGTATATATGCAACTGTACAGAAGAAAGAATCCGTTTAGAAAAAAGTTATTTAAGGAAGGCAAAACAACATGTAAGTAAAAAATTGTATATGTTTAAGTGTATTTTAGAATGAAAGGGAAATGTCCACTTTAGGTTGTTTATGCAAATAGGTACTGATCCTGGCTGGTATGCATCCAAGAGGTCTTTTGAAAATGTATTTGCTTTAGTAAAGGCAGACTGTTTCAGATGGAAGATATCTTTAAAATTTGGCCCTACTTTCAGAGCTGCCAACCATCAGCATCATGGCATGACAAACACCACAGCGCGCCACTGAATTCAGTCATCACTGTCAGTGTCAGGAGCAAAAACAGCAGATATTTTGAGATCACTTAATTTAAGATCAAGTTAGCTGATGGTTTTGTGGGTTGTGTAATGATTCTTCAGAAAAATAATGGTCTAGGTCTATCAGTGTGCTACATACAATACAGCAAACAGTGTGTGTGTGTGTGTGTGTGTGGCTTTAGAGCCATAAACCAGATCCATTCAGCAAATAAATCTACAGCAGAATGCAAATTCAGAGCAGGGGAATAATGGCTATAACTGTCCCTGGCATTATTGAAACCAGTTTATTTGAAACACTGAAATAAAAAACCATACATTTGTAGCCTACATGAAGTTTTGCAATGCAACATTCTTGCAGAATGACCTGTTTTCTGGGCACAGAGTTAAAAATGTATCAACCAATAGAAGCCCGAAGAAGCGTTGAAAACAGTCATTGTGGTTTAGATTTTCTCCAGCTCTGCATCACATGAGTTTCCAAATGTTAAAGCACAGAAGCACAAAACGGATGGGGAGGGTTGCAAGAGGGGGGGGTGCTGATTTCTAAACCATCAAGCATTATGTAGGCCTACAGCTTCGTGGACATGCCAAGGTTAAAATTTCCATTGCTAATATGAACTTTGCATAAGTGCTTATAATGGTAGCATCCCGTCTGCCTGGTTATTGTTTTTCCATGAAAGTAAAGCAAAGCCCTGAAAATTCCTGGGCAAATATAAACTTTGCTTAAGTTCTTATATGGCTGTTTTCTTTCTCCCCCATATGGCAGCCAAAGGCACAAGGCCCAGAGAGAATACAAAGCAGCTCAGCTAAGCCAATCTCCACCCCCACACAAAAGACATGGCTCTTCAAAGGAGCAAAGTCCCTTCAAACAGTTAACAGGAGTGCTGAAGTTCTAAAACGTGACAGTGTTTGTGAATGCTTTGCTTCACTAAAGGCCTAAGAGCTCAGTCACTTTCTCTTAGCACTGAATCTAGCTTAATCGAATTGGTGAAACCTGGAAAGATTAAATCCACAATAAGTTTGGTGCTTTTACTTTTTTTCGTTTATTAAATGTGTGGGATGCTGAGGTAGCAGTGTTCACCAACCATACCGCCAACATCTTCTAAAACCCGGCCTAAATTGAACGAAAAAAAATTGTCTGTAATTATACATTAAGCTTGTATACTGCTATAGTTAATGAGCTTTTGTCTTTACCGAACCTAAGAGATCACAGTGATATATAAATTAGCAAAAACCTCCACAGCTCATTTTAATGAAATGTTGGACAACATATAATTGAATAAAGCAGCAGGAGTCACTCTGTTTAAGCTACGCATAAATCAAGCATCCAAGAAACCATAATTGTTACCAATCAACTTATGAATACAGCAAAATTTATTTTTAAAATGTTCTAATTTTAAAGAAAGAAAGCAGAGAGTGTCTTAAAGAAATATTTCTTTAAATATTAAAAAACCCAGATTTTTCTGAATAAACTTAACAATACTGAAACTAAGAATCTCAAATATCAAAATCAGACTCAGTTTCTATTTTATATATATGCATAAATATGTTATATAAATCATAAGATGTGTTTTTCTAATGTGCCTCAGGTTCATATCTATAACAATTTTTCATCACATAAATATCAATTATGTGAATTAAATCATTTAAGCTACTTAATATCACAATATCAATAACACAAACACATGGGAATCCTGGTGATGCTTGAAAAAGAGTTATTAAGCTGCTGATGGAAAGGACATATAGAAAACTAATACGCAAAAATAGAATTATAAGGCAGAACTGACGATTTTGGTCACTATTTGACTTTGGGATAAATTCTTTTTGAGATCTGTATTATTCTCTTCTAGATGTAATCGAAATTTAAAAAGCAAAGAACATATTTATTTTTGTGTATGTCCACCCATGCTTGGCACAGTCATGTCATACAGTTCAACTGACAACATACACACACACACACACACACACACACACACACACACACACACACACACAAACATCTTTCTCAAAATTGACTTTTCTCCACATTCAGAACCATCAAGTCTAGAACACCTACATTCATTACAGGAATTTCTTAAGAAAGAACTCATAAACCTAAATAATGATTTACAGCAACGGTGCGTAATGCATAGTTAAAAAAGTAAAATACTTCCTTTTGGAGTGTGTCTTTACAATTAAATTAACATTAAAATGTACATTCTTTTGCTTGTTTGCATGTTTTAATACCCAGATGTATGCATGTTTAAATAAGTTGCATCTAAATTACATCTGAATTAATTATTTTCTTTTTTTCAGTACAAAACATTTGTAGCAATATCAGTTTACATAGAAACTACCACCTGGTGTCTTTTATTTATATTATATTTGATTATTTATCTATCGTCCAGTGTTATGTAGCCTTAATGTAATTTATTATTGAGTCTAAAATATGGAGCATGCAAGTTTCTGCTTAAGACAAAACCATTCATTCATTCATTCATTCATTTTCCACACTGCTATCCTTAACCAGATTAGGAGGGTTTTCTGGAGCCTACCCCAGTGGTCCTAGGGTGAAAGGCCAAAAAAACCCGGGACAGGTCGCCAGTCTATCACAGAGCACAGGACAGCTTCCATAATTGAGTGTGTGTGTATAAGATAATTTCAAGCAGAATTCAAACAGCAGCAACAGTATTGCTGCCATGTGCAGACATTAAGCAGTGAGTGTTGATTGTTCTGTCTACAGTATAACAGTGAGGGTGAGATGACGATGCGTCTCTCTCCCTCAGAGAGAGTGGTAATTACCCTGTTAATATATTAGTGCACCGCATCGATTACCTGGATAATCCGATCACAGGCATGCCATTGATCCTTCATTGAGCGTGCCAACAATAAGCACTTTCAGCAGAGCACCGCTCAATAGTGCTCACACAATAGGCTCTCTCACAGCTAATTGGCTAAAATAAGCCAAACATTTTGCTTTCTCTAGCTGGGCTTGGATCAATGGTGAGCATGGGCGCTGCATTCAGATGACTTTCTTAACCATCCAGGGCACCTCCTTTCTCACTGTCTCTTCTCCCCCCATCACTCTCCCACCTTCTCTCTCTCTCTCATTCATTCTCAGTGTCTCTCTTTCTCTCTCATCTTCTTCGTCTCACCCCCTTTGTCTCACTCTCTCCAATTTTTCTTGTCTTTTTTCAGTTCAATTATTTTTAAACTTCATATTTCCACCCGAACTTTCTCTTCTCTCGTTCTCTTCCACACCCCCACACCCCCAACACCACCCTCCTTCTCGTTCTCTGAGAGGTCCATGTGATCTGCAGCTGGCAGCTGGAGTGGCTGGAACAGCTGAGAACCATAAATCAGATGCAGGCAGAATTCCATATGTGGCGTTGGCATGCGCTCTGTCAGCCATGAAATAAAGACGTAGCGGAATAGAGGGTCAGAGGTGCCAGGGCCACACCAGCCCCTTCCCCCAGAGACACACACACTGGTCACCTCAGCTTTCAGGAGCCCAGTCAGCTCCACTTCTCCACCCTGGTGCCCTGGTCATCACAGGTAGCCGGACCAGACTTCCAAGTCCTGAGTTTCTGTACTTTTTGCCACCATGCAATAATTCACAGCAGTTACAGGTAGTCCTGTAGTTTCCCCTGAGCTAGTAGGTCCTGGGCTGGTCACCCTCCCCATGTGATGGCAACCTGACACTAAGGCACAGTGTCTGTAATGATGTCGAACATGCTTTGCTTTTGCTCTGATATCAAGTGCCTGTAGAGTGAACTTTAGAATCATCAGAGGAGGCCTGTTAACTAAATCTGTCTGTCTGTCTGTCTGTCTGTCTGTCTGTCTGTCTGTCTGTCTATCTGTCATCCAGAAGTTGTTTCATAACAGAGCTACACCATGCTATCCTGCACAGTTTTATGTGCTCTTCCATGCACAATACATGCCATAAGGAGATCATAGAATTTAGTGTCTGGATTGAATCATGTGTGCTTGCTCACTGGAGTCTTTTTACAGTGCTAATTTTGTAGCATTCAACAACTTCCTCTGTATATTTCATGCATGTTTTTCTATGTTTGTGCATGTAGGAGATAAAGTTAATTCACTGCTAATTAGAGTTGTAAATGAAAAGATAAACATTTTCCAACTTTAAGACCAAGCAGTTATCTTTACTTGCATGCTTGCTTCCATGTGTTCTGTGGGATAATTAAGTGATCCGCAGCACAGTTATCACAGATAATTAAATAAACAACAACACAAGATATTCCACACATGCCCATTCCATCTCTTTTCCTTCGAAAGATCTCAACCACAGCTGTTCCATCATTTTGTCTTTCTGCAAAGGTTTTAGTTCAAGGAGTCTAAAGATTGAGCAGTTGGCCAAGCAGAATCAAAGGTCAGTGGCTGAGGGACAGAGACAAAGGTCAGATACAAAATTGTGTTTAACTGTTTTCATTATCTTTAAATGCCTCGTCTGTCAAATCGGTTCATTATTTGCACACAACCATTTCCCATAACACGTGAACATAAACTTTCTCTGTTAACCAAGCTGCATTGTTGTGAAGTATGTTTGTTTTTTATGTGTCATCATTTATATTTTCCAGCCTCTCTTTATCCCTTAGAATTAAACAGGCTGTTTTGTGGATCTTCCCGCATTGCATATATGACTGTAATGTCCGACATTCAAATAGAATCCTGGAGTAAAACACTGCTAAGAACTGCACTGTGAGAAGCTAAGCTTCTCTTGGTCAGGTGAAGATGTTCAAATATGCTAACAATTACAAAAACAAATAATTCTAGCTTAGTTTCCATATACAGACTGTGTGGACTGGTGAGTAAATAGACTGGACTTCACACTTACTAGCGTACATAGTACATACTAGAGTAAACTTTCCTTTCAAATCGCGAGAAGTTGTTTTTTCGCGCTCTCTCTTTCACTCACTCACTTACTGACCCACTCACTCACTTTCTCTTTGATTTTCTTCCTCTATCAGTTTCTCTTTCTTTGTTTTTTCTTTATAGCTTAAATACACATATACATAAATACACAAATACTCAACCAACCTCATCCACACCCACCCACACATCCACACACACACACACACACACACACACACACACACACACACACACACACACACACACACACACACACAC
>JBBPDE010000006.1:11540813-11554283 GCA_037974605.1 Nannopetersius ansorgii
CACACACACACACACACACACACACACACACACACACACACACACACACACACACACACACACACACACACCTCAAAAACTGGAATATCACAGAGCTGAGGTTTAATTTTGTAAACATTTAGCAGTTTAGGAAAGTATTTGTGGTGTCTTCGGTTGAGTATTGTTAAGTGGGGAAATACTACAGCTAAGCAATAAACACAGACATCAATCATCATGAAATAATATTACTACTAATACAGCTACTGCTGCTACTACTAATAATAATAGTCAAATTAATAATTAAATAAATAGTCAAATAAAATAAGCATAGCCAAATGAAGTCCGAACTGATTCAAGTGATAAAATATTCTAACACCTGTATATTGTTTCAGTCCAATAAAACATAGCTTTATTTTTTCCAATTTCAATTAAAGCTCTTTACATGAACCTATATTACAATTTCTCCAGTAAAGTTACAATTCTGGAGATCCTTCACTCCACAGTTATCATGCCATCATGTCCAATCACCTCATCTAACTGTTTTTCCCTTTTCCAGATCGTGAGCTTCAGTACTGAGAAAGCAAGTCAAGAAAGAAGTGTAGACAATGTGTTTTGGGAGTCTTCAGTTAGCAGTAACAGCAGATGATAAGCATTATTCCCTTAACTGCCCGCACACAAAAACAGAACTGATGTCTGGATTTTTCACAAAGTTAAAGAGAAGTGCTCGCACTGAATGCAGTGGATGTTGTTATGCTGTTGCATGAGCTCTGTCAGTGTTCAGCAGACCAGAGAGGGCACCGTCGGGCCTAAATGTTTAATGTGGGCTGACAGGCGTGCAAATGCCAGCACTGTGGAATGTTCTGGAATCATCATCTTCAATTCATAGCAGATGTCTATGCTGCCCTATATGACCCCTGGAGCCAGGGATGAGTTTGTTTGTGTGCGCGTGTGTGCGAGAGAGACACTCCGGCGTGTGATGTTTTAGATCATGGTTTGTGATGTCAGATTGAACTACGGGGTGGGCTGTGCACTATGCACTAGCAGAAAGTTGTCATGGCAACACAGTGAGTACGTGGGTGTGAGGAGCCTGCAGAAGATTCACTCAGGTTTGACCACACAGCTGACATTAGATCACATAATACAACAATTAGCCAATTAACCAGCCAATACATGTTTTCCAAGACATTACTGTAGAGTTTTGTTCTTTTCACACAGTCACAGATTACCCTCTCAGAGACCTTTTCACATATCACCATATTGCAAAGCAACTAACCTCAATTATAAATCTAAAAATATTCATTAATCTCACCCTAATATATGACCCAAGCCCAAACAACCCAGCATGAAAAAAATGAGTTCCATAAATATGAGTCAGGCATTTTAATGGAAGGTAATTGGTTTTCATTTTTGTTTGGGTTGGGATGATAAACGAGACATGCAGAGTAGGAAAAAAACAGCATTCATTTTAAGGTAACATGACCATGAATCAGAAATATATATAATCAAAGTCTGTATATAAAAGTGGCTTAGACAATGTTTCTATAAATCTCTGAAAACTTAGGATCTGTAACATACAAAAAGTCAGATTTTTGTCATTTAACCCTATGATTGTAATGTAAATGTAGCCTCAGAGGCATCCAAACTGGATCAGATTTAAATGCTGTTGAAGTGTGCAGAGTCAGATTTGAGTGTTGGTGGATGTATAGCTACATGTTCCTTTCAGGCTTGGCCAGTCTATCTGGTTTTGTCTATAAAAAGCTACAGCCTAGTAAATCTTTTTGAAGTAGGTTATAATACAGATTATGTTTTTCTATTTCCCTTAAAATCACTTAGATTGTTTTTCCTTTTTCTGGAAAATTATTATTATTATTATTATTATTATTATTATTATTATTATTATTGAACTTAAATTTAAAGCTAATTTTTTTTGGTCAAATAAAAAAAACTTACAGCAAAAAATTCCCCAAGGATGTCTAAAACAAATGTTTTCAGTTGTGGTTCGTGCCATTTCACCGTTATCAGTGGCAAAGATTTGAACACAGTGCATACCTGGGGTTCATAACCAGTCGACGGAAGAAATAAGTCCAGGTGATGTAGTCCATAGCATCCTGCTTTGAAGTGACTGTTCCTGCAGCGATCTCTGCATTCAAGTGATCAGAAAGCACGCCAAGCAGACTGCAGCAGGATAACAGCATTAATTGAATCCATGTAGGTTTACAGCACTCTTTTTTCATATTAATTTCTTTCAAATTCATGACAATATACTTACCTGGACTCGACAGGGAATGGCTCATAGAGAAACTTCTTGTAGAAGTCTTTTTTAATGTCATGTACCAGGATGACTGCCTTGCCCTGGTCATCGAACTGAGGTCGACCTGCCCGTCCCATCATCTGAAGTACATCTGCAGGAACAGGTAAACGTGACACACAGCAATGTGCATATACAGTGGATTTATTCCCCAGTTAGCACAATCGCTACCTGTAATTGGGTAGTCCACATAACGGTGAGTCTTCCCATCGTAATATTCTGTACCCTTCACGATCACCAGATGGGCAGGGAAGTTTACACCCCAAGCCAAAGTGCTGGTAGCGATTAGGACCTTAAAGAGAAACAGTACATTTCCATCACAGAATACCCACATCACAGTCAGGAGAGGTCTTGAAAAAACAATTTTCAAAGCAGCTAAATTATCACATTGAAGCATGAAATTTTGGTGACTTTCCCTGTTGTACGTAACTAACAAAAGATGTGTTGGTTCATAGAAGGTTGTATACCTGAATTTTGCAGTTGACAAACAGCTCTTCCACTGTTTTCCTGTCTCTTTCGTGAAGCCCAGCATGATGCATGCCAATGCCAAAGGCCAGCGTCAACTTCAGGTTCGAATCTCTCACTGTGGCAATTATGTCCGTCATCTAAGCGAAAAATATTTAAATATATAGTTGTAAGTGAACAAACAAAAAAAAAACACTATAAACTGTCAGTATTTTTATTACCTGAGCATCATGTTAATAAACATCTGGAATCACAGGCCAGGAAAATAGAAACAGAAAGAGAAATAATTCCCTTAAATTTCTGCCATAGTAAAAAATTTCCCAAACCAAGAGCTCTATATTCTGTTCATATTAGTTTGAAACATACCTTCCACTAACATAGTTTTAACCAATTACAACTCCAACCAGGTTATAGTAATTTGCCAGTGCATAAAATGTTAATAAATACCTAAACACAAAAGCTCTTTCTGTAGTTAAAGTTCTCTTGTGCTTTGAAACCTTCCCCTTTCCAGCAAATCTGTTCATTCTGTTCTTGTGAGATTTCACACTACGTTAACCTCTGTAATTATATTACTGAGGCTGTAGCTAAAGGTGTCATGAATAATTAATATCTTGAATGGATGTAGTACTGATAGTGACAGTCACAAACACAGTTCCCATTAATAATATGTGTGTTAAGACATTAGTGCTTAGCTATTTATGTAACCCTATATATGAACTGCCGTTTTATAATGAAAGCTGAACAGTTGATGAGATAGAATGAAATGTGTACAACCAATACAAAAAATGGGCAGGCCACATTGTGAAGGCCAGACAACTGTGTCTCCAGAACAGCAGGTCTTCGCTGGTATTCTCTGTGTGCAGTGGTTAGTATCTACAGTGTCCAAGAAAGGACAACCAGTGAACTGGTGACACTGTCATACACACCTACGACTCACTGATGCTTATGAGGAACAAAGCCTGCAGAAACTGATCCTAATGAAAAGTGACTGTGGCACAAACTGCTGAAAACGTTAAAGCTGGCTATGACACAAAGTGCATCATTGCTTGCTGTTTTTTTTTTTACATCAGGGTGCGCGTGCATCAGCTAGAGAAGAGATGGCACCGGGATGCACGACAAACTGGCGAAGGCTATGTGATGTTCTGCCTGAAATCTTGGGCCCAGGCCTTCCTGTGGATGTTACTTTGACATGTCCCATCTACCTAAACATTGTTAAAGAGCTAGTACACCCTTTAATGGCAACAGTATTCCCTATTGACAACAGCCTCTTTCTGCAGGATAACGCATCTGGCCACACTGCAAAAAAATGTTTAGGAATTCAAGGTTGACTCCGCTCCAAATCTCCAGATATCAAATCAGATCCAAATCTGCGGGACAAACAAGTTCGACCTTGCAACTGACAAGATGCACAGAGTCGGAGCTTCATTGGTGGCACCTAATATTAGGCTGTTGATTTTAATTTTATGGTTGATTAAAACACATACACACACACACACGCACACACACACTGGAGAGGGGGTGGGTAATCGAGCTGAGAGGGGAGTGGGCAAGAGGAAGAGGCAGGGGGACCCCTGCAATGAGACAGGCAGCTAGCGCCAGTGGCCTGTCATTCAAACAGCAGGGCTTCCAACTGTGGCTACACGGCCCAATGCAGAGTAGCAGCAGGGAGCAGCATATATCACTAGAACACACACAGCTCAGTCAGGCTCCTAAAGCTTTACACACACTTATGCATGTACAGAGCTTCTGTTAAAGCTAGATGTCACCTGACGATGGGGCAGTGGAATATACACTGCAGTCAGCACTATTTTCATGTTTTACTGATATACATTATGACAGCTTTATTTACACACATTCTTTTCTTTGGAATGCTGTGAAATCATTTTTAGGCACTACTGGGAACTGGATACCGAAAACATACCATAGTCTTATTCAAAAAGAACAATGCTGTGCTGCTGAAAGACAACTCTAAGAAACATTCAGCTGTACAACATCAGAAGTGATATTAGAGCTGCCTGTTAATATGCTAAAATGATTTAAAATATTTTTACCGTAATGCAGACTGATTTAAATTTACCCAAGCTGCACTAAAAATGTGTTGAGGGATGTCTCATCCTTCACACAGTAAGACTGACATTCATAAAGAAAACAAACACTGATGATGGACAGCACATCACCCTTGTAAACATCTCCCTGTCAGATAGTGATGGACGTATTAAACTACTACAATAGACTTTCCATAATAGCATGAGTTCTGTCAGTGCTTAATATATTCATGTTAAAGTTTTATGAGTTCCAGCAAAAACCTAACTTAACAATACATGCTTTCATAACATCTCTTGATATATCAAGAAAGCAGTAGTGGAACACACATACTCCTTGTGGTCTACAGTCACACCTACATAAACAGTCAATCCTCGAACACATATGCGTTATGTCATCTAGATATCTGTGTTATAGCACGAGGACATAAGATGCACTAAATGCACTAGTGATAATGTCTAACTGCATTTGTATTTACATTTGTGTGGAGGCTTCTCTCTCGCTCTTTCTTCGCACTAATCACTTCAAGAAAATTATCACCTGCGAGAGACTATTCTTCCGTTATAAGAGTGCAACATGTTTCCAGTAGTTCTGTAATTGAGTGCTATGAAAATATTATCATACGTTTGTATTCAGGAAACCAAAAGAGCTGTTTGCTGAAATGATCCGAAGGTACACAAAGAACTTCAATCATATCTACCCTAACACACATTCACACACATGCGCGCACACACACACACACATATATGTGTATATATATAAAAATGTTGGGCATTGAATCACATGGTTTTCTGTATATATGTATACACTGTATACACTGTACATAAACGCACACACTACATATATGTATATATATTCTGTGCATGTATATTGTGTATGCATGTGCATGTGTGTTAGTATGGGAAGGCTAAACAAGTTTGAGTCATTGGATAGTAGTGTAACACAACGGCGCTCATAAAGTGTTGTATCAAAATATCAAAATGCACTTTTGCTGCAGCATTATAGCACAATCTGACCTCTCTCTCATCTTGGTGTAGCCACTGTTTAGGGTCATCCTCTGTGGCCAGGAAAGCAATCAGGTCAAGCGCTGTAAGACGTGTCTGCCGTCGAGATGACACAAAGATCAAAACAGGCTTTGCCGGGGAATGGCTGCGGATAGCTGTAGAGGAATACATTCATTGTGAGAAAAATGCCTGAGAGCCTGGGTGTGTATTTAGTCATCAGGAAACATGATGTTGCTGTTTAAACAAAACAAACAGAAATGGTTTTACATTAACTTACAATATAAGTTAATGTGTTTTAATGATAATTATTAATGATAATACTGTTTTGTGCATCTCATGTGAGGGCCAGAGTACTGTACCTTGGAAAACAGGCTTATTCATGCTGGCCATGCGGGGACAGTAATGTTGTCCAGGGAAACCATGGATGTGTACCTCCAATGGGACGGGACGAACCGAAGGCCGGAAATTAAACAAGCCCATCTGAGAAAAAGAGCGAGAGTGAGAGAGAGAGGGAGACAGAGATTCAGAGAGTGAAATGGAGTGACCAGCTGGCTCTGTGCCTGACACTGTGGCCCATCTGGGGGTAATTACAGCCAGTCATTGTCCCCTGTCCCAGAGCCCCGCTCTCACACAAGTGGCACAGGCCTGGGTGCGTGTGTGCACATATTTAAAGGGGTGGATAATGGATTGGGCAGGTAATGCCGTGCCCCAGTCCAAACAGCACAAGGCAGATTTATGGACAGCCTCTGCCCCCCTCCTGCCACTATCTGTCTGCCAGCACGACGTCTCAGCAACCCTGGAACAACGTTTACATAACTACTGTTGACTACCCCGTCCCAGCTAGAATCCAGCAACATGCTCTGAGTTCCAGCATTTACAAATACACACACAAAAGTGCATGCTCACATACAGGTGTACACACAGACTGTGGTGTAGGAAGTTTGTTCTGCAGAGACTTTGATTAAAAAATACAACTGCTTGTTAATTGCATAGACTATCACAGACAAGACTCCTTAGACTTTAAGGGCATATATGTGAGTGTTAACGTTTATGATTGTGTTACTTACATGTGGCATTTACGAAAGTAACTGACTAATTTCTAGCAGTCAACATGTGATAAGGGCTAAATAAGGGCTAAACTACACATTACAAATGATTTAGGATAAAAAAAAAAAGACATGGCAGATGGCAATTCAAATTTTGCCCCGTTTTAATAATTATATGGGGGCTGTAATACATGGGTTATAATGTAAACGGCCATTCATGATGGAGAGAAATAAACTAAGACAAAGGAATGGATGTGAAAGTTGCTAAGTAGTCCTCACCTGTCCAATACCTAGCCAGTCTGCCAGATCTCGCGCATTGGCTAGCGCAGTGGATAGGCCAACCACCCGCACAGATTTGGAAGTGTGCGACGAGATGAAGTTTGTCCTGGACACAATGACTTCAAGAACTGGCCCTCTGTCCTCCCCTATGCAATCACATGGTGGTATGGTCAAATAGTGTAAACTAGATAAAACAGAATTCATACTGTGCGAAACTATGAATGAAATAAATGCGTGTCTTTACCAAGCAAGTGGATCTCATCAATGATAAGAATGGCCACTTTTTGGACGTAGCTGCGGTTCTGCCAGCTACGGCTGACTCCATCCCACTTCTCTGGAGTGGTGACAATCAGGTCTGCCTGCGCTATGGCTCGCATGTCTGGAGTGACATCACCTGTCAGCTCTATTACTCTACATAAAGAGAGACAGAGACAATGTAATTAATAAAACAGTTTGTAGGGATGCAACATTCATTGTGATAAACTGGACAATGGACATTGCAAAAATTAAAGAATAAATCAAATCAGTCATCCAATCTCTGATTTCAAATCAAAAAGCTGCTCCATGAATCTGCCGACCAAGGATTCCATTTCACATAATTGGTTAAACGGTTTAGAAAATAATTTCAAATTTTAACCAAATATCACCCCAGAGAAGCGTCTGGGCAGATGGTCAGGCCAAAAATGTAAATTTTCTTTTTTAAAAAAATTAAAAACCTTTTGACATTGTGATAAACATGAACTGATATGAATATTCTTAGCATTGTAGCTTTTTGATCCATTTCATCCAGTCCTAAGTAGCGGCTCACTCACTTTCTTCCAAGCTTCTCCTCAATTCTAATCTTCCAGTCTTCTATCCTCTCTCTCACCAGTGCTTTCAGGGGAGCAATGTACACCACCTACAGACCCACAGTGTCAACCATTAATTTATAATGAAAAGGGCAATGCTAAAAATGAAGAACAAATGTCACCGTCACAGACCTTGGAAGTAGGGTACTTGTTGAAGACCCTGAAAATGGCCATCTCTGCAGCGATGGTTTTTCCTGAGCCAGTGGGCGCTCCCAGCAGCACGTTAGTATCAGTGTGATAGAGTGTGTGAAAAATCTGTGTCTGAATGGGGTTGAAATGGGTGAACTTATACAGACTCTCATACTCTCTGTTGCCTAGAGCTGTCACAGGCAGTGGCTGCAGGTCCAGGAGCTCTGTGAAGATAAAGGCCAAAAGCAAATTTGATAAATTAATATAAACAATACAAATGTGTCACAACAACAAAATAGAAGCCACATTTGTAATCACAAATGTTTAAGTCTATTATCCATACAACCCAGTAAAATACGTTAGTGTTTCACCCTCATGTGATGGACATCATGTATTGGTCAAGTCAAGTCAAGTCAAGTTTATTTATATAGCACATCATACATGTAGGTAATTCAATGTTTTATAGGAATATAATTAAATATAATAGTTTCAGTAATTTAGTTTCAGCTCTTATAGTTGTGTATGTGACCTCTGTGACACATTGGTGTTACCAATGCTACCATTATCACAAAACTGGCTTGAGCTATACTAATAGGGCTGCAACATGCTTGATTTTATTACTGGCCAGCATTACCCCAATTACATGATACTACCAACACCAGGACAGTGAAGGCTAGTCATGTGAAGCCACACACAGCATCTTTTCAAACTGTCACAAACGCAATGTCATGGGACAGCTTAACAGGCTTGGAGGAGAACGTAATCCTCCAATTCTGTCTGCTAATGGATGCCTGCACAAGCCAATTGTGCTCTTTCAGACAGCCAGCAACAAATGGCTGTGGCATCACCATCAACAGAGACAATAATGACTAGTTTTTAAAATGTTCTGTAATGTATTTAACATATACATACTACATATCATGTGAATGATACAGTACATAGCCTGAGGCAGTCCTGAAACACACAAACCTGTGTGCGGTGGGTGTCTCTCAGGCAGGATAAGGTGCTGGAAGTTGATGATACAAACAGCCTCAGAGCCTAGCCAGCGGTCAGACACTCCACGGATGTAGTACTGTGAAGGCATGGGCTCAAAGATTGGGATAGTGAACACCACCTGCTGTGGCTCCCCACTCACCACCTAAGAAAGAGGACGAGAGAGAAAAAGAAAGAGAGACAGAGAGAGAGAGATAGAGAGAGAAAGAGAAATAGAGAAATTTTTATGGTAGGGCAACATTCCCATATTCAGCTCTTTTATCTGTATTTTACAATACAGTCAATCATGACTTCATTGCAATGGAGATTTTCACAACCACCAAGAAAATACTATTGTTTTCTTTTTAAAATATGCATTTTCAGATTTCACATTTGGTCCAACACTGTGTGCCTTTACCTGTTTCTTTTGCAGAAGGAAGTACTCAGAGTGGTAAATGTGGTCATTGATAGGGTCTTCCACCCACAGCCACCACGGCTCGCCAACTGAGCCATGCACCTGGCGGGCAGACAGATAATGAGGTGGAACGTCATTAACTGTGACAGACTGGTAGAAATAATGACCGTATCCCTCTGCCTCACTGGGACACAAGACAATTCCACTCCTTCCATTTCTGCTGAAAGAGTGGGTGTGACTATGTGTGCCATATCTTTGCCTGGTTGAAGAATGATCGCAGCAAGCATGAGGGCAGGATGTCTCTAATGAGGGCTAAGGGAGAAACCGGCTGTGGCATTCATAGATAAGGCTGTGATGAGTTTGTGGAGCTCACAACCCTCGGCAAAAAAACAAAAAACAGTTTGATCAGAAGCTCAGAGTACGTTGTCACTGCTTTGCATCCGCAGAGGTCTGGGGAGCTGCTGCAAGTAAGTTTGCACTGAGATCAGCACTAAGCTTGGGGGTGTTCCGTTACAACTCTCCCATGAGCTGAGCACGCACTGCTAATCGGACACAAACATTCATCTTCCCCATTCTGCCCTGCCTTTCTGGTGGCGCTACAAAAGGCCTCCGATTCCTGATGGAGCTCGGCTGAAGCTCTGCACTAATCTGGCCCTAATCCTGTTCTCCACTCTCATGGGCATTCCTCTCAGGTCCAGAAACAAGAAAACATGGAGGTCATGTTCAGATCAAGCATATATGGACATGGCACGGTGGAATTCTCAGCTGGGATTAAGCTATGCTGATTGATTAGACAGATAAAGATTGCTTAATCTGAACCACAACACAACAAATGGAAACAGCCCTGTTTAGACTGAAGCAACTGTTGGACGTGTACAGCGTACTCCTTTGGAAACTGGCTCAACTTGAGCGCATATGCTTGCTTTAAAAATATGCAGTTCAGAATCTTTACACAAATCATCTTAACAAGAAACTCTGCTCCCAGGAGAAGAGTTAAAAAGAAAAGAAAAAGTAAAACTAATGACAATAATGTTAAAAGGTGTGAGTATGGTCAGATGGGAGGTTTATAAGTGTGAAAATACTCTGGGGAGAATATGAACTTGCAGAAGGAGTGAAGTCTTGCGCAGCTGCTATTTAAAGTCTGTTTGTTTTCAAAAGCTATAGCCTCGCTGCAGCGGGATTCACACAAGCGCCTTGCTTTCGCCAAAAGCTAAGAGCAGGTGTGCCACATGGACAGATCAAATACACATGCTTCTTCCATCAAGATACTTGTCCAGTGCTAGAAAGCTAACACTGCTGCATGTTCCCCATTGGACATTTCTGATTAATGAAAATGTGTATCTACCTGTTGAAGCATTAAGGTCACACTTGTTTAAGGTCAAACTTTTTTACATTATTTTAAATATGTCACAATTCAAACGAAGTAGTAGAAGTCTTCGAACAAAGCCTTGTCCTTAAACAGAGAATAAGCCATTAGATTTGTGTGCTTAGGCTGTATGGAGGGAGAAACTGTGGATGGGGTGGGGTGGAGGGACTGAATCAAGAGACAGATGCTGGCTGTCGAGCTAGAAGCTCCTATAAGGCAGTGGAGTGAGACACACAAGAAACCGCACAAGAAGCACACATAGGGTCCATCTGGGGCTCACTCCCCCCTGCCCCCCACACACACTCCCACACCCTCCTTTCCACTCCACAGAACAATAGCAGCAATAGTTCGGCCATTCTACCCACTCTGATCTTAAACACAGGGGAGGGAAGGACAGATTAAGCCTCCTTTAAGCCTTACTAATCCAAGATAGGGCTATGTGTGTGTGTGAGTGAAAGTGTGTGTGTGTGTCTGAATGTACTCTGAAATGCAAAGAAATGTTAGCAAAAATCTATGTACACCAGTGCAGAATACAGCAGGTATGCCAAAAGACAAAGCAAGCATTATTTTCTGCCTTGGCTGCGGTTGCCATAGTTACCTGGTCGTTCCACCTGAAGTCGGGGGTAATGGTGAGGCGTACGCGAAGTACGGTTCTTGTGATTGGCTGAATGGTAGCCTCCATCAGGATGGCAGGAATCTGGTGGACACACTGCTTCACCTTCAGTCCAATGTTCACATGGTGCAACATGTGACCTGCATTTGTAGACACACATTTCTTCACATCTCTTTGATTCACTGAGCAAAAGCACCAATGCAAATTGTTTGCGTAAAACCATTTTTCTCTCAACAGGTGTGCTAGACATTTAGCAGGTGTACTAGAGGAAGGAAATCACAAAACTGTGCTGGTCACTGTCCCTTAAAGACTAGAAATAGACCACCTTGACCTTAAAAATGATTTTACACATCATACATTAAAGCACAGTCTGGGCAACTGAATGACCCAGTCCACGCTGCCATAGACTGACCAATCTCGTCCTTGCGCATGTCTTTGAGCTTGTCCACAGTGAGCTTCCTCTCTTCCAGTCTAGACAGCACAGAGCTGGGCAGCATGGAAAACTGGCGCAGGGGATGGGCCCAGCCCCACAGACGCTTGTCGAGCACCTTACACAGGTTGAGCAACCTGTAGGTCATGGCTGGCCAGCGCTTCCGCAGAGCGATCTCAAAGAGTGCCCTCATGATACGAGCAGCATTCTAAAACAGATCAGATAAGCAGACATGTCGATACCCTATCAGTCTAAAAAGATTAATTAGCAAAGTGTGGTGTCTTTGAATGGAAGCTACGGAAACAGTGTTTTGTTGTGGACAGTAGTTCTGAACATATACAGCCACAACCACTGACAAATGCACAGACTCTATGGTTCCTTGTTGGGTATGGTCTGAGTTATAGACTGTTTGTAAGGTCTGACAGGGAGGAGATCTATAAGGTGTGGCTGCATTCAGATAGAAAGGTAATGGATGTCACTCCTCTGATTGACTGGCCTGAACTTGCCCTAATCGACTGGTCAAAACAGCTGTTTTGTGTGAGCATGTGTGTGTCGTTGGTGGTGGGGGGGCACCTGTTGGTCCAGATGTTCATCTGTTGCTGCTTTACAGGCCACAAGGGCCACCAAGCTGTTTCATCAGCCTGCACCAACAATCTTTCTCAATGGCAACATTACGAAGAGCAAGATAGTCCCTGCGATCCCATTTATAACACTTGAATGGAAGCAAGCCATAGTCCTTGGACAATGTATCTTCATATACTTCTTCTGCTCATGGTCATATGATTCCTTAAGCTTACATTATGCGTTTTGAGGCCTACACAAGAGATGATCCTAGGTCTTTACCTTCTTGCAGTTGCTAAAGCCACTGAGAAACAATCTATGTATCTCTCTATCTATCTATCAGAGATTTGTGAGCTATCACAGGCAGGAGCATCAGGGAGGGCCTTAGTCTGGATTTAAAATCAGATACTTTCTACTCCACAGCGACGGCCGCTGCAGGATCCCCGGCTGTTCATCTGAAATCAGGCGAATTAGGAGCAAAGAGGGAATTTGCCTGAACTATTTCAACTATTCGGCCACATGGAACCAGTTACTGCGGGAGAGCTGGATAGATGGCTTCTGCAGAGGATGGGAAGAGACAGAAGTGGGGGCAGACTCCCTGCACAAAGGATTCTTGTCTCTCAGTCACTGTGAAATACGGGCTGGACAAAATATTAGTATTCTGACTGATTAAGTTTTATCCTGAGTTTTACGAAAATGCCGGATGAGATGTTCTTGTGAGATCAGCAGTGTTGGTTAACCAAAGTCAATGATCTCATTAAAGAAAGTCAAAAAGGACATTCATTTTAAACAGAAACATGCTGCGAGGCAAAACATAATCATTAAGGATACAGTGACAAATTTATGACAACAACAATGTATGAACATTGAATAAATTCAGACCGACATTGGTCCACATTTTCCAGGCACTGCTCGTGTTTTTACAGTATTGTTTTGTTGACGTACACGGCATAGTGTGGTACTACTTAAAATGCTAGAAATACAGAGTGTGTGTGTGTGTGTGTGTGTGTGT
>JBBPDE010000006.1:11559303-11573817 GCA_037974605.1 Nannopetersius ansorgii
TGAGCATCAAGACCTGCAGTGTAAACGAGGCCTAAGACACAAAGCACAACTTTTTAGATATCATTCTTTCATGTTGTTCAAACTGAACATATTCATGTAGGACACACTTTCAGCCATTCTGCTGTATTGTATTATATCATAAAGTCTTACACAGAAAGGGTGTCCCCTCACCTTGATGATGACTGCATGAGCAGGCAGGTTGACACCCCAAGCCAAGGTAGCTGTGCACACTAGAACCTTAAGGTATCCCTTAGAGAACATATTCTCCATTAGCGTGCGATCTTGGCGCAGCATCCCAGCATGGTGGATCCCAAATCCATCAGGGAACATTTCTCTCATCTGCTTATTCCGTGAGCGCTGCACCTGTTGAGTGAATAACAGACATTAAGGTATGTCCACAAATAAATCCATGTCATTTGCTGAGTAGAATACTGTTATGAGAGATCACTGGCATGTCTACCTAATGGAGAATGAATGAATTAATTATAAATGATGTCACCCTTAATTCTAATGTAAATGTGACAAATTTGAACAATCCCAAATGTTAGCAGCAGCTTCCACATCAGACAAAATACAGTCACTAATGTTTTACAAATGTTAATACTTTCACAAGTACTTTTGCTAATTACAAATTGAGGAAGAAAAGAAGAGAAGTGGAGTGAGTGAAAAAGAAAAGAAAAAAGGGGGTAAAGGTTGGTAAAAAAAGAGAGGACAGAGGAAAACAAGAAGCAAAATAAGAAAATGTTAAAAAAAACAACAAAAAAACAACAACAAGGAGACAGAATATGAAGAAAAAAGAAGGAAAAGAAACATTTATGAGAACTAATAATGGTTGCTTGTAACATGCGATGTGTGCTTTAATGAGCGCAGTGATTGAGATGTTGCGTTGACTGTCAGTATGGGTCGTGACCTATTCTGACAGTAATGGCCTCCCCATCAAAAGGTTTTATCTCTTTCTGCCTCAGTGCAAATAGAGGTCAATAGCAAGCAGGCCCCATTGCCTCTGAGAGAAGAAAAAAAACCCAGTGCAGACAGCATCTGGTTCTGTCTCTCTCCTTCATCATGTTTTACCCACACAGAATACCAAGTAAAGAAAGACCAACCAGAACGCAATCTCACCATCACTGCACTTTACTGTTTGCTGGCAACTGTGTATCAGTGCTCGTCTCCGAGTTTCCGTGAGCCACACCAATATGCCTGTTGTAGCTTCTTATTTATTTATACAAGGAGTTTCTCTCCATTAATGAGCCTTGAGGATATCTTCCTTCCTGATAATCAATACCCTGATCCAGACTCAATCAAACACTGGCTGTAGCGCTCCTGTAACGAGCTGCTTTTCTTGCCCTTCAGTAACAAGCGGTTTATTTTTGCTACTTAATGATAGGTTCCATGCTGCCATTTGCCAGCCTAAACCACTGTTTTTCCTTCTTTAGAGAGCCGTCCTCTCACAGATCAATGATTGTTGCTGCATTTTTGGTTCTTTAATGAATTGCTCCATAGTAAGATGTTTATTCCAGTTGTAGATTCAACTTTATTTATATATTTTTTTGCTTTTTTGTTGGACATTTTGTTTCTTAATAAGTTTCGCAGGACCTTGTTATCTGCCCATCTGTTTCGGTGTCCCTGTTCCCCATCCAACATTATAATGAGAATGCACTCTCTCTCATTTGGACTTTAACAGCCAGAATCAAGCCCTTCCATATTATAAATCCCCCATACATTCAGTGTTATAAGCACTGCCATTCTGGTTTCAATGACAACACTGTGTAAAACCGATATGAGGGATGGGCACTATGGATATTACTTGTCTCATTACTGGTCCATAGGTCCACAATATCTCTTCCTAGTAGTTTAATATATTTCCATGCCCGCAAGTAGTGTAATCATTTTTGCCACATTGCTCACTCCTATTTCATTTAAAAATCAAGAATCTGAAAAAAAGAGCACAAAAGAGAAGACAATTTCACTAATCTGGACTTAAATGGCTTCTAAACTGTGTATAAGGAAGTTCACATAATACACATACACACACAATCTGTGTGAGATGCTAAGGACTTGCTGCCATTCTTGTACCACATGTTCTTGGAGTGACATTATAATGTACTGAAGGCAAATTATATAATGTAAAATTCAAACACATTTTGATAAAGTACTGTCATAAATATTTATGTATGTCCATGCATAAAAAAATAGGAGCATATGTGCCTGAAGGCAGATTCAGCAGCTTCAGAACTATAAAAAGGTAGCCTTGCCACGTAAGCTCCTTTAGTTACCATAAAGCTGCAACAAGGGAATAGCTTGAGTGCTTGCATGAAATAAAATAAATAAATAAATACAAATTTAGAGAGTCACCTATCAGGGTATATAACCAAATGAGCAGTCTGCTATACTTTTGCTACATTTTTGTATTATGTTTGTTTATGAGGCTCTAAACACAGAGCTAAATGTGCAATCTCTCCAGAAGGTTGAGGCTACAGACTAATTGAAATGCTTTCGATAAGGTTTGCTTTGAGGTGTCGGCGAGCGTTAGGCTTGTGTTATCAGATGCTAAGTTAAGGCGAGGTGGGGATGGGCTCTTCCGTTCCGAGGCTGGATTCAAGGTGGCAGCGTGTTGGCACTCTGATCAAGCCTGATTAAGGCTTGCTGTGGAGAGATCATTTCCCTATGCACTGTGCTGAGGCCGGAGCTGCCTGCCTCCCACCTCACAGCAGAGGCCACTGATTACATATTACTCAGCCTAGAGCAGAGAAGACATCAGTCACACTGCAGTGGGACACTACAAAGACACAGAACATGTCTGCTCACGGAGCTGCACAGACAACACGGCCATCACCCCGGCACGAAAACTGCAGCACCAATTTCTACAGCCTCCTCCGCCACTCTCTTGTCAATCAAAGAAAGAGTACTAATCACTGCAAATAAAATAATTCACACATAAAACTCATCCAACTCCCAAATTTGCAGAGAGAGTGGCTCATTGCTGATTTCAGGGTCCTTAATAGTCATAATATTTCTGCTGATGGTTTGACAGAGTCATTAACACTGCATGAGAGGAGTGGGTGAGCAGGAAGCGCTGCCACTCAAACACACTCGTGTTCTATTCTCCCCCTCTTCCCTACTCATCTCCCCTCTCTCTATTCTCAACATAAGCCCTCAATAGTAGCGTCCCTCTCAGAATGTTAACATCACCCAGTGTGTGCTTAAATACAAATGTGTCTTTGGATACAGGGGGGATTTCAGAATCTTTCACACTAAAGTTGTAAGCCATTATTCAAGAATACTGGCACAAAACAAGTAATTGTGGTGCATTTATGTTGTGATGCTAAGAATGCAATATTATCACTAGGCTGCATTGCAAAGAATCTACTGTGATTCAAGAAACCAAAAAAGTTTTAGAATTAAAGATAAAGCTGAACAATTTCAGGGGAAATATCCATTTTAAATTTTTATGAGCTATGCTAATATACATGTGAAAAAACTTAGTACATAAACTTAGTACTTAGTGAAAAAGTAGTACATAAACACAAAATGTAAAATTCACAGGAATTATTTACTATTATTTACTATTTCCGTAATGTCACAGACATCAGTGCTTTTATACATATCCAGGGGACTTTTTTTATGGCTCTAGTACTCCAATGAGTACCTACATGAATTAACTGATGCGCACCAAAATTAAAAATGTTATGTGTGTCAGCCTTGGTGAGGGTGTGGTGTTGGGGGGTGAGTGTGCATGCAGACGTCTGTGTCTCAGCATGGTTCGGGGGTGGGGTGGGGGGCGTTTATGCGCACAGTATTAAGTCACAAATTAGGTACGCATTTGTGCTGCGAAGACCGAAAACTGGTGCACATTTTGCGTACCACTTACGTCAATCCCTGCATATATCCTCCCTTTCAGCTTGGACTGCTTTTATCCACAAAGCACAATACGGGACAGCCTAGCAAAACACAGGCCATTAACACATAAAGGTATTAAAACAGCAGTAACAAAAACTGTTGAAAAAAGAAATTATGACTGTTTTGGGTAGTTAAAATCACAAACATAAATGGGGTTTAAATGAAAAATTAAGCATGCAGGCCCTTTAAGACAAATTTCAGTGACACAAGATATAAAAAAACTGCAGCTTTTGGAATTAGAAAATCTCACTTCAACCAAATTCTAATTTAGCCATAGTTAAGTTTGTCCTTTGGCAAAAGGTATGAGAACAAACACTGCATCACCATTTCGTGCATACGGGGTGCGGTCAAAGTGCCTTACCCATCATCAAAAGGGAATACAATAGGTATGTAAGCATTAGAACTAAACCATGAAGCAGAGGAAGGTGTCCTGGTCTGATGACTCACACTTTCTTTCACATCATGTGGACGGCCAGGTGCGTGTGTCGGATGCGCTATGGGAGTACTATAAGCAGATGGAAGCAGTGTCGATGTAATGTTTTTTCTGGGAAACCTTGTGTCCCGACATTCATGTGGATGCTGCTTTGAGATGTACCGCCTACCTAACATTGATGTAGACCAATTACATACCTTCATGGCAAAAATTGTTCTGGAGGGGTTTGAGTAACATGATAACGAGTTCAAGGAGTTAACTTCACCTCCAAATTCCTTAGATCTCAAGCCTAACACATCTCTGTGGGATGTGCCGGACAAACTAGTTCTATTTATAAAGGACCCCTCTTTCTAACTCAGAGGACTTAAGCAATCTGTGGCTAATGTCTGGGTGCCAGATACAACAGTACACCTTCAGAGGTCTTGTGGAGTCAATGCCTGCTGGGCTCAGAGCTGTTTTGGTGGCACAAGATGGACCTACATAATTATAGGCAGGTGATGTTTATGTTATTGCTAATCAGTTTATCTACTTATAATGCTACTCCATTTAAAAAAAAAGCCCAAACGATGCTACTGAGTTCACAAACATATGGTTATTGAATCTTTAGACTAGTGAGTTTTTTTCCAACCCACAACACAGGGAGTCAGCAATCATAGCGGTTCTATTGTCTGATTTGTATGACCAACACTTCTTAGAAGAGAAAAAAAAAACCTCAGACTGCGAGAAGCAGTGGCTGTCTGAAAGGAGTTTATTTCTGGATGCGTGCACCCTCCCAACACATCATTCCATTCTTCCTGGGTCACTCTTTGGTCTTTCTAAGCAGTGGTGACAAGAATGCAGATCATCTTGACGCCATTTGATAAGGACAGCCTCAGGTGGCGATGTAAAAATAGTTTAAACTCCAGACAATCGATGGAAATTAATGAGCTAAATTCTGTACCGTAGGCCCGTCCCAGGTGGCTGAGGGGTGGCGTGGGGGGAGGCTGAGCAAATCGACAGAAGCTGATGAGCGCTTTTTGAGTACAGAGCACTTTCACCATTACAGAGGAAGCCTGTCAGCCCGCTGTCACACCTGCCGTCTCCTCTATCCATAAAAAAAAAAAAAAAGCCCATCACAACTCCACTCGAGCTGTCCAAACCAACCCTGTGCCTCGTGCACGCAGCAGGCCTGCCTTTCATCCACATCAGTGCGTGATCATAAGCTCCACAACAACAGCGCTGTGATGTCTCAAATAGCCCTCCCTTTCCACGGAAGAGTGAGTCACTGCTGCAGAAACCTTCCCTCACTCACACACTCTCTCTCTCTAGGCAAATTAAATCAAATGAGCAAGGCTGTATTAACACTGCTGTCAAAAAACACTACACGACCAATGAATTCTAAAATAAATTGAGGTGATAACACTAACAGTGACGGACAATTTGATAGAATTGTCATTCAAACTGAAGCACTGCACGAAAACCAAACAGATGTTTCAGAATTGTGTCGCTATTAGCAGCACACTGCTATTTTCTCAGCTGAATATGAGGCAACCTGGCTGCAGTAAAAATATCTGACCACTAGATGTCATCCGTACGCAGTGGCTGAAGGCAGGGTTGCTGGTGAGTGGTGGGTGGCAGGTGCGGGGCAGAGGGCTGAGTGCCAGGGCTTCGGTCCAGGAAGGCGGGTGCTGAATGAGGTATCAGGGAGGGTTCTGTAGAACAGACAGGAGCCACGATCTGTGTCTGAGGCAGGTAGCGGTCACGCCTGCCAGACAAGGCCGATTGGGAGGGACAGGGAAGGTCCCAGAGAGAGCTACAAAACGCGGGCAAAGTCCCCCCCCACCCAATTTCCACACCCCTTCTCTATTTTTGGGCATCTTTTGGCTTCTCCCCTACAACACAGCCTTCCCTTCAACACGTCAGTGGCTACGGTCAAAATGCTACAAGCCTCCACTCTCAAACAGCATACAGAGTCCTCACAGCCAGTACAAGGTGCCCTCCTCACAAGATCCCTTCAAGCTTGATAATCCGTACAGACTTCAAACAGATTAGTTTCAACAAAGAAACATGTTTGGCACAAGAGGAATCTTGCACGGCATACGTTTTCTTTTGGAATCAAGAAGTAATATAGTATCTAATACAAATGCTATGACCAGGGCTGTGTTCAACATATGGTAACACATCATGCAAGAAATCTTAGAGATTTGAGTGAGTGATATTTAGACTCGTCAACTTCAACATTAAAACCACAGACAGGTGAAGCGAATATTGTCCTGTTACAGCATCACCTGTCAAGGGGTGGGATATATTAGACAAGTGTTAACTCTTCAGTTCTTCAACTTGGTGTGTTGGAAGCAAGAAAATTAGGCAAGTGTAATGAACGGACTTCCATATGAGCCATACTATGATGGTTAGATGACTTGAGCCAGAGCATCTCCTGCAGGTCTTGTGGGGTGTCCTCAGTATGCAATGCTAAGAATCTACCAAAACTGGCCCAAAGAAGGACAACTGCTGAACCGGTGACAGAATCACAGACACCAAAGGCTAATAACTGCATGTGGTCTTCCAGGGCAAGATTGCCTAGTTCGATCCCACAGAACAGCTACTGTAGCTCACAATCCTATGAAAGAGGTTAATGCTGGCCATGTCAGAAAGGTATCAAAACACAGTGCATCAAAGCTTACAGTGAAAGGTGCTGCAAAGGTGCAGACCAGTCAGAGTGCCCATGCTGACCTTTGTCCATCATCAAAAGCACCTGCAATAGGCACATGAACATCAGAAATGGACTCGTGGCTGTGAACGAAGGTGGCCTGGATAAATTCACAGGATAAATTCTTTTGATTTTGGAATGGTTTGAGAAACATGAAACAAATGGTGAAACCATGTAATGTGTAGAGTAGTATTTAATACAAGCCTTTAAATTTAACATGCATCAGTATCAAAAAATATTTTCAATAGTCTGGAACAAATAATGTGCTCTGTTTTGTATTGATTAAACTACATGAAGTGTTATAAAAAATAAAATAAGCAAGCCCACAATGGAGGCAGACCATCCCTCCTCTGAAAATATTATTTCCTCTTTGTCTCAAATTTGTGAACAGGGACAGGCTAGTATGTATATTAGCTGCAAGCTAACATGCTAGCCATGACAAATGATACATGTCACATCCCTCTTATGTTGTATGTCTTGTGACATATCATGATATATTTTATTTAAAATTTGTTGTCGATACTTGACTCTTGCTGTGACTACACTGCAGTCACGAATGTCAGCGACAACTGCACTCTCTTTTAGAGCAGCATTTTATTTTGCCTTACCATTGAATCACTGACGTACTCTGGTCTTGGAGTAGCATTGTAGCATATGAAGCATGCTAGCGATAATGGGTTGCTGTGTGCTAAGCAGAATAAATGGGCTAGGAATTGTGGCAGGGCCTTGGACTGGAATCCCCATCCATCATTTCTATTTATAGACCCAAGTCCTTCAACCAGCTCATGCTCAGGACCCTGTACAGAGTCAACTCCTTTGCCTCATGAAAACGAACATGCACTGTATGAAGAATGAATATACACTGTCTGCACTGGGAAAAACGTAGACATATTTTATGAAACACGCATTAAAAACACACACAGATCAGACAAAAAATTAAAACCAAAAAATAACGTGAAAGCGCATTAAAGGCAGGAAAAATAAGACTTTGACAAGGGTCAAATTGTGATGGGTTGACAACTGGGTCACAGGATACCCACAATTCTGGGCTTGTATGCAATGGATGGCACCTACCAAAAGTGGTCCATGTAAACCCTGCTGGTAAACCTTAGGTCCTGGTGTAAACTATGTAGAAAACTTAATGGTAACAGTATTCCCAACGGCAGTAGCCTCTTTCATGGACCTTGTCGCACCGCTAAATGTGTTTAGAAATGGTTTGAGGATCATGACAAAGAATTCAGGGCCTCTAATTTCCCCACATCTCTAACAGATCGAGCAACTGTGGGCTATGTAGGATAAACTATTCCACTCTATGAAGGTCTTCACTCACAATTTACAGGGAATCTGATTCTAATGTCTTGGTGCCAGTTACCACAGAACACTTGGTCTTGTGATTGTTCATGCTATATAAAATTTGGCTGGTGTTTTAATGTTATGTCTGACTGGTATATATTGGCCTCAAAGATAAACATAGACTAAGTATAAAGACCAGTGGTTCCCAAACTTCTTATAATGTGTTCCACCTCAGATAATATTTGGCTTTTGAGATACCACCTTTCTGACCAATGTGCAAAGACAGTAGAAAAATATTAAATTTATTTTAAATCTGATTTCAATAATCTCATTGTTGACGTATGTTTTAAAAGGAGTTTAATTAATAAAACAAATATAAATAAATTAAAAACCAGAGACTAGTTTAATAATCAGTAATATGCACTAATTACACTACTTACAATGTTGTTGCTTATCCAGGTTGCATGCTCTGACATTACAAACAAAATATATCTGCCCTGAACAATCGCCTTTTTTCTCACTCTCCCACTCTCTGTGTCGCACACACATAGACACACATTCGCTTTTGAATGCACTTAAAACGCCCCTGCACATCCCTACTCAATTAGAAACTTTTGCTCTTTAATAGAGAGTGCTTTGCATAGACAGCAGCTCAATAAACAGCCATTATTCCTGCGATTTCCTGCTATCACTTTTTCAAGTGAGTGCATTAAGATATCTAAGCCTGATTGACAGCCTCTTCAAACTAAGCGATGGTGCAAATTAATGAACAGCGTAAGGGAGATATGTAGTGGGCTCACTTCTGACTTTTAAAGCAGGATAAATAAGGCCAAATAATATAATTGACCTTATGTGTGCTCTATTTTTTCACTGCACATGCAAACTGGGGATTAAAAAACAGGTATAAATATTAATGTAGGCCAATTTCCATAAGCAAATAAGCACTGTATTATCAGAGGATAAGTAGGGCTGAGACTCCTGCAGACCGCAGGAGATGCGACCTCACTAAAGTGCACTCTGGCTCACCCTTTATTCCTCAAGCGCAAGCAACTTCAGCAGTCTGCATTACTGAAAAGCTGACCATGCCTGCAGAAACGCATAAAAAGTTAACACACACATATCAAAGGGTCAGCTGGGCTCACTTTTCCTTCTAAAGAGCAGAAAACCGCAAACCTCAAAGCTCCACAACCTGAGTGTACTGTAACCTGGTTTGAAGCCTGACTGTCACCATATGGGAGTCATGACTCGGATCAGAACCTGCTGTTCTGTTTTGTTTAATGCTGTTCCAAAAAAGACACAGATCTATCTGCTTTGCTTTTTTCTAGTCACTTTTACTTTAGACATCATCCATATCCAGCAATGAATATAGACAGAGAAAGCAGCATTATATGAACGTACCCCACCCCATTTTCCCTGTGTAAAACCTTACTTTGCCTCAGTGTGAGAAATGAGAATGATGTGATGTGGTGCGTGTATTTGTGCTCGGCTCGTAAAAATAGAAAGCAGATTAGAGAAGACACTGAAAGAGGCATCTATCTTGGCAAAGCCCCTGAGACTGTGGCAAAGGTTATTAAATGCATCACTCTGCCTTCTGTAGGGAGATTTAAATATGAAGTTAGTGTTCGTCACTTTCCCAAGAGACCACTAGCTCCACCTCTGTGTATTTACACACCACTGATCTCATCTATAACAAGCGCACACTTGCACAGGCATCCACGCCAACCCATTAATAATGCACACGCAAGCATTCATATAATGATCCCACACAAACAAACATATGATACAACACATTTGAACATGCGATTACTCCTTTTCACATTTAACATACACTCAAACAAGCCCAGGCGATTTCATGCGCACCTGCCAGCTTTATTTTGAACACACACAAAGGGATGGGCCTGAATGGAGGCCTGATCATGTTTGTCCAGCAAGCTCCACTAAACCAGAGAGAGAGAGAAAGTGCTTGCCTCTCCTGCTGCTTATTGATCCCCTTCTGCCTGCATGCAGCTGGGATGAGTCCAATCCATCACTGGCTGCTTCTGCCGGCCCCTCCAGCATGGACCATCCCTAACGAAGCTAAAACCACTCTCTCCACTTCTCCCTTAGTCTTCCTTTCTGTCCAATATTGCCTAAGCCCAGTCAGCGCTGCAGGGGACAATCCTGCTTTTAACAAATTCACGCATGTTAACACATGGTCTCTCCAGCCTTCTGACAGTTGCCACTTCAGACCAGCAGACCAACACAGGCGTCTTTGCTCCTGAAGGGCCACAGAGACAACATGACAGATGGGAGAAACACAATAGAGAAGTCTTTTTTTGGGTAGTGTGTGTTTTATTTATTTATTTATTTTTTAAAATGAACAGTGTGTGTTGACATAGAGAAGATAAAATGAGGGGGAAATTCTGGCAACTTTAGGTGCATTTGACAAATTTTCACTGTTCACAAGTGAGGACATTGAGAAGCGTATTTTTCAGCAGCAGGTTCCATCCAAAATGAAGTTTGTGGAAGACTCTAAATGACTCCCCATTGGGAGCACCATAAACTGCGACACTACCCCCTCCTTCTCCACTGAGCTGTATTGTCCTACACAAGTGTTTGGATCTGTTATCAGTGTTTTGGAAAGAGTGAACAGGTTGCACAGAAAGAGCTGTGAGGATGTGCACACACTCCACCGGCTGTCCAAAAGCTATTGACTGACAAGAACGATACGGTTGCATGTTTACTCACTTATTACAGCAACCTGTAAACAGAGCTCTTTTTCACATGTATTATGTGTATTTTTGAACAAACTGCTGCACAGAGTAACCTTAGGCACACTAAAGCCAGTGCTTAGCTAGTGACGGAGTGAAACCGAGAACTTATTTAGGAATGACTGGCATGAATCAATAGTCCCTCTGGAAAAATAATTGACACAGATACCACTAGCAAAAAAGACACAGACATGACATAGTAACTCTAAAATACACAAACATCCGTCACATTCGTGTAATTCAAAAAATATAAATACTTTGACAGCCCTTATTCATGTAAATTAATCTGTAAATAACTGATTATTTGGCCTAAATTTAGCATGGATAATGTGATTAGCTGCATCAAAAAGCATTTGTCTTTTTTCCTTTTTTCCCAAACTATTTTACTATACTGTATTTCATTGTTTTCTTGGTATCAGGGTGTTCACTCTAAACTTTAAGGAATGACTTTTTAAATTTAAACTAGCTGTTTTACAATGTTTTAACGAACAGAGGCACAAAACGCTAAGTCACCAACGCAAAAATGAATCTGTTTTTGTTTGAAGCCATGATTTAGACGTGGTGCAAGGAATGAGCAATATCTTAAAAAAAGATATATAATAAATATGAAGATCAACATTATACATCAATCAGCAATATCATGAAAACCACCTGCCTAATCATTTCTAGGTCCTCCTTGTGACGACAAAATAGCTCTGGCTCATCAAGGTATGGACTTCACAAGACTGCTGAGTGTGCAAAGGGGTACTGGACAATTTAGAGGCCAAATCAACACCTTGAACTCTTCGTCATGTTCCTCAAACCTCAAATGCAGTCCATAACAACTTGTGGCGGGGAATGTTATCCTGCTGAAAGAGGTCACTGTTACCATGAAGGAGATAGATAGCATTAACCTTTTCAGCAATCTGTGCTACATTTGCTCTTCTGTGGGACAGGACCACTTTTGGAAAATACTAATAACTGCATTCTGGGAACCCCTCATAAGACCTGCTGTTTTGATTATGTTCTTCCGGTCAGCACGATTTGATCCCTGTCAAAGTTGCTCAGATCCTTACCCATTTTTCCTGCTTTCAACACATCAACTTCAAAATCTGACTCATGCAGCGTAATATATTTTCCCCTATGACTGGTGCTACTGTAACAAGATAATCAGTGACAGTCAAAGTTAACAGGCTTCTGTCAAAACTAAGTCAGACTCTCATGTGGGAGAACTATTTTAATACGGTTACTCTGCATATTCTGGTGTTTTAGTCGAAGTTGTTTCTTCTTTTAATACTTACACACAGTGGTGCCTTCTACAGGTTAAGACATTAACTCCCTCTAGGTTGGACGCCTTTGAAAATGTATATCAAAAAATGACAACAGAAATACTTCAGTGATTTATAGGTGACACTATAACTTATGTCAAATAACTGCTTCAGCTCTATATGTGATCACTCAACAGAATAGGAACTTAAGAATTGCCTTGATTTAAACTGACAATAAGCAGAGAAGTTCTTAAGAAAGCTTGGCTTGCAGCAGGTAAAGAGCATATTGTATGATCAGCTGCTCCCTCCAGTAGAAGCCCATTCTCAGAGACTAAGCAGCTGCCTTCTACACCTGAGCTGAAAGCTGCCCTCTGTGGGTTTCTAATTGCCCGCGCTTGCTGCCTAATACGTTGACGTTGGAAAAGTTTAGCGCCGCTCCTTCAGGGTTCATTTCCAATGAGGCCGGGGCCGCTTGGCCTTCGCAGCAGCTTCCTTGGACTGTTTACCGCTCTTCCCCGAGGAGCCGGCGCTAGCGGAGGTGACTGACCTCAATTTCTCTCCCTTTCCTCTGCTTTAGAGCTCATGAATAAGTGCTCATAAATAACCTCACTCAGTTCATCCGCGGCTGGCCCAAGCCCGGGTGAAACTCCACCGAAGCACATAGCAAGTTCAGCCTGCGATGGACGCCACGGCCTTGCAGGAAGAAAAAAAAGTCTCCCCGAATCATCGCCTGAGGCAGGACATTATGAATTAAACTCACATTTATCACTTTGCCTGGCCACTGTATGCTCAGAACAGGTAACTGTCACAAGTTGCATTTCTCACTGTCTGGAAAACAGTGTTGCACTATAGTTCAGTGAATGACACACTGTGGGCCAGACAAAATGCTGCCCACTCAAAACAACACAAGCTATTTTACAAAAGTCATGGATACTCTGTGAAAAACATCGGTACTTTTTAGTTGATCATTCAATTCAGGGCTGCATCTTCAAAGTTGAGTAGCCGCAAACAGGGTTCATTATGAAAAATTTCACAGTCCACACAGAGTTTGGTTTGCTAACAAATAAAATATCTCTATGTACCTCCTTTATTTTATATTGAGAATGTAATGAAATGTAGAAATGGCCTCTTTGGTCAATGCTGTAGCTTACCTGCTTGTCACAGTGACCATAATCTGGCCCCTGGTCTGGCTGGAAGAACGCTGACTCCCCTCGGTTCTTGGCCATCTCAATTAAACTCATGGCTGTGCGCACAGTGGAGTTACGTGCATGGACAAACACCATCACCTGGAACACACATTTACTAAGGTTACACATCAGGGCATCTGTAAAGCTACAAGAAATGGTGGGCCATTGAGAAAAGAAAATACAATGTGATTTGTGATACTTTAGTTATGAGCTCATCAAGAAAAATATTAAAAAAGGGAATCGTCATTAATTGTATGCAAATGCCATTCATCATTTCAACCTGCTTTATCATTAAAATCACTTCTAAGGTCTATGAAAGTTACTGAAACTTGTCAGATGGAAGCATTCTCATGTCTCTCCTTCAAGGTTTAAAACAAATGCACATACATTATTTGATTTGTAAATAATAAAAGATGACTTCTCCAATTACTAGAGTAGAAATGGCTCTAGAAATACCCAATATTGAGCACAAACAGAGGAAAATAGAAATAAAACAAAAACCAAAGTGGTGATTATGGAAAAATTTTAGACTTCATAAAACTAAAAACATTTCATTTGTAACAAAATAATCCTTGTTTCTTTAGAGAAGAGAAAGACAAGGTGAAATATGTGGACCTGATACCTAACAGACTGCAAATAACCCAGCGTTCTGCGGCTACATGCCACTTCATCCTGCATGACGTCCGCAACCACAGAAGGGCACAGAAGCATACACCTTTTGTTAAAGGACAAAGGAGGAGTGTAATTTTCCTATTATACTCAGCCTGCCCTTGCAAAACAGTCAATACCCCAGACAAAAACAATCAATAACAGAAATACAAGACAGTTATGGGATGGTAGCAAAAGGCCTCTCTAACCCTCCTCTCAAGCATTCCTCTTGTCCTTTGAGGACGCCATAAAGTACTGACAGTAAGGGGAGAAAGCATGTATACAATACAGTATGTGTGTGTGTGTGTGTGTGTGTGTGTGTGTGTGTGTGTGTGTGTGTGTGTGTGTGTGTGTGTGCACACACCACACA
>JBBPDE010000006.1:11589013-11601544 GCA_037974605.1 Nannopetersius ansorgii
AGGTTGAACTGGATTCTAGGGCTGAGAATGGTCTAGGTTGCATCTGCAAGCATTTAGCTAGGGCACCCCTTCCCTCCCATCTTGAGGTCACTCATATTTCTATTTCAGCAGGCAGTATTTTTGTTTACAATGCATGATCTTGAAAAAAAAGAAAAACATATAATTAAAAATGCTTTTGAATCTGGCTTTGCACATGTAGACACACAAAACACTAAGGCGAAAAAAGGGAAGTGCTAGTTTGCTAGTAACAACAGATCTAGAGTTGCTGGTAACAACAGATCTAGGTCTATGGTACAAGTAACAAATATTCATTTCTACATAAAATCCAGTGATGTTACACTTCGTAAATTCAGAAGCTAATCAGACTTAATCAAAGTGAAAAAAGTGCATGGCACTTAAGTAAAGAAGTCTAATACTGCTGTTCACTACTAAACCTTCCAGCTGCAGCCAGCAGTCGCTGTGGGTGGGTTTTATCAAAGCGCACATAAGTAGAACGTGAACCACATAAACAATGGTCAAACACACAGACGGCTGTTCAATTACCCACCAGTTAACCCCACTGAGAAATCCCAACAGATTCAGAATGAGAATAAAAGCAGCTCTCTTTTTCTCTTGTCCTTTCAATTCACCTGCCCCAACCTGCTTCTATCTCCCTCTCTCTCAGAAAACCCTAAGAATTACAAAGTGTTATCGCTTTCTGCTTGGAACAGGGGAAGGAGGAGGTGGAGGAAAAGAGGGAGGGAGTGGATCTGCTGAGAAGCTTTGTCGTGAAGGAGTGCTGACTCTTCCCACAATGCACCACTATAGCTCGTTTATTAATTTCCTCCTTGAGATTGACACCTGACTGTAGCTTGGCGGAACGGAACACGGATATGGGACACTCCGGAACGTGGGCTTCCATCTCTCTGCCTGTCAGGATTTGCATAATCACACTAATATCCCAAACGGCCAAACTGATTCCTGTAAGAGGCCCTGCCAATCATCATCAGCACGGCTCTGTCACTCAGAGAGCACATATGAGCAGGTGTGTGTGAGTGTGAGTGTGTGTGTGTGCGCACTTTTACAAACATACACACGCAAACACTTATGTTTGTACAAACGAGTGATCCACAGGTATTTTAGGACTAGCATCTCCGATCAAGCACGGACGACAATCGAGAATTGAATTAGTTGAGAACCTGCTCCAAATCGTTGAATTCATCAAAACATCTGAATTCACTGATTCCTTTAATCAATGTTGTCATATTTTCTAGCAGTTGTGCATAGCAACACCATTTGTTAAACTGCATCCGCACTGATGGAAACTTTCAAGGCAGAAAAGAGTCCAATATGTGGTGAAAGAGAAATATGTCAGTAGTGCTACTTGCAAAGCTAGTAATACAATTCAAGTATGAGAGAAAACACCACTGATATCCTGAAAAAAAATGTTTAATTCCAGGAATGGTGAGGTCAGGATTTGACACCGTACACACAGTGTACAGTTCTCTCTTTTTCCAAAGATCTATACAAATGTTACATATTCTGTGCTATAACATTAGTGCCACATAGGCAGATTTGGAAGATTTTTCCCCCCTTTGACTTTTATAGAAACGAGTTTTTTATGAATACTCCCTCATTTAATCCATTTTAGATGATGATATCACGATGACTATTGGAACATATAGCTTTGTCCGACTCACCTCTCAGGATGATTCATCAAAAAACCCCAAAAAAAACACATTTGGAAAAAAGATAAATGTCACCCTTTAAATTGTGAAATATTTTTGACACACAGCATATTCTAAACCCTAAATATGTTTTGTCACAGAAGCTGTTTTTTGTATATAGTCAGGGTATTTCAAGCTCACATTTTACAGATGAGAACGATAAATGCCAGTGCTGTTCTTGAACACAACTTGATACACAACTTGTTGAACTAATTTGCAGGCAGTATACAGGCCATGTGATGGTGTATGGCTGCAATTCTGTTGAGTCAAAGATGTACTGCCTGAATGAGGATTTAGCCGTGTCCAACGGTCAGTTACACCCACTAGGCACAGTAAAAACAGTAAAACAGTAAAAAAATAAAAATGTTAGTAAAAAATGTAACATCCTGAGTGTCCAAATTTAACTAAACATCATCAACCCTTGTTCACTATTTAGCCCCCTATATAGCAAACACTATGTAGTGAACGAGTGAACTTTTCAGACATAGATTTTGACTTAACTTTGGCTAAGTCATCTTTAAAGATAGATCATGCTGACATAATATGTGGAGTTTTCTGTTTTAGCCCAAAATTGACTGTTGCTTTAAAAAAAAAAAATAATAAAAAAATGGCACCGAAAGGTCTGTGGAAAAAAATGGTGGTGTAACAAAAGATGTGGGTACTGCCTAATGAAAAAAAAAAAAGCCGAAGCGTATTATCTACCCGCTAAAACACATGCTTTGACCAAAATCATAATCACAAATAGATGATAAAGCAGCTGATAAGCTACTAAGCCAGGCTATAATTATGAATGATGGCCTGTTCTAATGCATTCTAAATTATAGTCGGGTGCAGACAGATGTGTGATAGATGTAGGTCACTTTATAGTTCGGTACCGAAGATTACTGACAGCATTGTGTTTGACACAGAGAGAGAGAGAGACCGAGAGAGAGGGAGAAGGGGGGAGGGTGCTTTGCCACATTCTGCCCTGCCCCACCTGAACCTGCAAAAAGTTCAATTAAGCTGACCTAATCCTACATGACCAGTTATGGGCCAACCTGTGCATCAAAAGTACATACGTTTGTCATTAGGCACACAATACTATGGAACGTCAAACACCTCCTAAATTCCCTATGGTTGCTATGACCTAGCACATACAATCACTAAGGAATAATAGTAAAGCTATCCTAGATATGGCTGATTTTTTTAAATCAAAATTCAAATATTTGAAAGAGTGTAGTTTTATTTAGTGCTCAAGTTTCACTTTAATTTGTTTTCGGGTAACACAGCGTTAGGAAAAAAAAATCGCAATATAAATTTCTGTCACAACATTGGTCAGAAAAATCACAATTAGACTTTCCCCAAATCATTGAAGCCTAATTTTATTACCCTTATTAAACTTTATAATTAAAATGAGAAATATACATTTAGAACAACCAATAATATTGAAGAACTTCATAGAAAGTTGCAAAGAACATGAGGCACTGACCTGACGCAGTGTCCTGGCTACTAGGCTCTCAAGGACGGGTCCTCTGTCCTCATGCAGCAAGTGCACCTCATCCAGGATCAGCAGCCGGACGATCTGGGACAGTCCCACATCACCCACACTTTTTCTCGTCACCACATCCCACTTCTCAGGAGTGGTCACCAACATCTGCAGGACAAAGGTGGGACATCAATGAACTATAAAAAACAGTTACAGTTATATACAGTACCTCAGCTCACACTGGTCACACACAGTTTCAAGTTTCAAAATGCAGGTGTATATTTTTTTGTTTAATAGCAACCATGGATTATTTAACTGAATGCATTCAACATTCATAGTGTCTTACCCACAAAATAAACATGAGAGAAGGGAGTGAGCGAGAAGAGGGAAATGGTGAACTCAGAGTGAAGTTGCAGCAGAGTAATTACACAATGTTTGAGTGCAGAGCTTTCTGTCACTGCCCTCACACACTCTGCTTTGTGAGGTAAGTCAGGCTGGTGTGGGAGTGCTTATTCTAGCAGCAACACAGCAACTAACTTCACTATATTTCACATGTATTAACAAGATAATTAGATAATTATCATAATAGTACCAAAAAGGTCACTTACTAAAGACTGACTAAGTTGCAAAAGACAACATGTTATTCAACAGCTATTCTCCATGCACAGTGAGTGATCAATGTACTCAGACACTTTTGATTTTTTTTAACATTTCCCAATACATATGTCTAACAATTACTGACGTATTATTAAATATATATGATTAAAAAAAGTATGTATCCATAGATGCATTCTTTATGTCCTTATTTCAAAACTGAAACTGATGGGAGGAAAAAGTATTGACACTATTTTAAAATACGTATTTAAGTAAAGTTCAAATATATACATGCATTAAATTCCACACAGTACTGCTTTACAAAGAAAAGAATGTGCAAATTGCACTGCACTGGTTGGAAAGGTTTCAACAAGTAGCAATCACAGTGAAAGTGAAATGCTTATTAAAGCCTCAGGGACAACATCAAACAACACTCGAATGGAAAAGGTTACAAAGCTACAGCAAAAACCTTACACATCACATGTCAGTATAATTGGCTTGATAATATGCAAACAGAAAATTAATTAAACTAATCATGCCCAGATATGTCTGTCAAAGAAGATTTCTCAGACTAATGATGAGGAATGTAAAAGAGGAGCAGTCACTCAAAAGGAGTGGATTACCTGAAAGCATTAGGAACAACAGTTGCACAGAGATGACAAAGAAATTAACTGTACTGAAGTGATAGCTACACAGAAATATGTCTCTAACAGCATTTAGTAGACAACTTGGATCTGTTTTTGAACAGAAAAAAAATACAGTTTCTCCTGTTTAGCAAATGAGTTGTAAGATGTCATTGCCACAGTGAAGTATGTAGGTGGGAGCATCCTGATAAGGAGCTGCTTCTCAGCAAACCATACTGGGGCAATGCTTTTCTATTGTCAAAGGAAACTCAATTCTCAAAATTTAGGACTTCTTTTTCCCCTTTTCTGGGAGAATCAATTAATTGAACAACAGGCTACTTTAAGGTAGGGTTGTTAGTATCGATATCAATTAGCACTGGTACCGATACTTCAATGTAAGTTATGCATTTGGCGGTACACGGAAATCTCCGGCTGGGGAACAACCTAGTGCTGCTAAATATTACACGGACTAGTGTTGCTTTCTCCTCTAAAATTATGACTAAATATCGTTGTCAACTAACATTTCAGTATCATGACAAGCCTACTTTAATGTGTAAAACAAAGAGTGGCTTTCATTGTATTATTTCACATTCATATATTTTCATATAGTGCGGTGATGATGAAGTTCAACCTGGCTTTTTGTGCAGTGTAATTTTTGGCAAAGGTATCCTGAATTAGTCACAAACAAATAACTCCGTGTCATGAAATGCCCAGAGCTGTTCTACAGTAAAATAAGCATAATCAAGTCTGATCAGAACAGCTCAAATATCTCTATTATGGTTTCACACAAATGTCATGCATCTTAGAAAAGCATGTGCATTTAAGACCCATCTAACACAGTTATTGCGATGCAATTGAACAACATTTCCGACAGAAACATACAACAATGCATAATTAATAGCCCGAGAGCTGTTTGCCAACATGTCTGAGAGTGTGGAAATTCCTATTAAACACTTTCAGTAAAAGCAGTTCATTAAATCCTCTCTAGTTTGCATTTAAATCAATCTGCCTGGCCATTAGAGACTGGCGCGGGAAAAGAAAGCGCGCTTCTGCTGTTAATTAGACTGCCGCTAATCTAAATGGAAGCCCTGGCAAACAGGTAGCAGGGCCAAAGTGCTCACTTTAATTACGGTACAAAGCCAAAGAAAAAAAATGTATAGGACTTCATAGAGGCTAACATTGTTTTTCACTCCACTCATCCCCCAACTCCCAAACACACAACTGTGTGATAACAAGGTTGCCCTGGCATATTGGCATCACAGTGATTTGCCTGAACCTAGCGTCTGTTCACTCATCGTGGGCAAAATGTACATGAAGCACCCAAGAGGAAGTGAGCGCTGTGATCCAAAGGCCATCAACAAATGTGACGGCAAAAACAGGGGGCTGTGACAGGGGTCTGCGACAGGATCTCAGACAGAGAGTGTATCTAAGTGCGTTGTGCAGTGGGTATAGGGTGAGGGGTTGTGTTGGACAGCTGGGTGGTGTGGAGGACTGTACAGCAGAGGAAGTGATGTGAGCAGGCATGTGGAAAGCTCCTGGTGGCCAGGTCTGCCCTCCAAACACCAGGACTTATCTCTTAATTAAGGCTATGTGTGCAAGTGTGTGAAGCTGCCTCCACACCAAGAAGCCTGCCACTCTGTTATTACGCAAAGCAGCAAATATTTACCCACTTCCCCAGGGCCAGGGAAAGACATGTGCATGTGCATAGACACACAAATGACTGTGCATGCATGCACACACGCACACACACACACACACTGCACATCACTGCTGCCAAACGCTTGCCCAGCCTGTTCACTGTTTCTATGGTAACCATAATCAGTCTTTAGAGTGGGCAGAGAGAGAAAGCTGAGAGATCTTTTTATTTTTTCTACCTTCATGGTACTGATGCACTGATGGTTTGTAAAGACAATGTATGAGCAAAAAATCCATTCAAACTATAGATTAACTGTCCTTGAGATAAAGAAGGCTCCAATATTAAAGAGGTATTGGAGGAAGGCGGAGGAAAAACAAGAGGAAAGGAGAGGAGACAAGTGCAAAAGAGAGGAGAGGCAAACATCAAATTTTAATACTGAATGACACGTTTGTTTCCAGTAGTTTTGCAGTTATTTATGATTAAGATCACCAGTGGCACCCATGGAAGATAAAATGCAAAACGATTATTGTTTCTGCATTAAAAGCTCTGTGTTAGTTAGAGCCAACATGATAGCAATCATCAAGCTATCAGATATGAAAAGAACATTCAGTATCGCAGGCGGAAGGCATTTAGTGCTCACTGGAATGTTTTATCTCTTCCCTAGTTCTATTTCCAAGCATTCTGGGTGACCTCACTCCCTTTCAAACTCTTGACCTTAACTACGCTTTGTACTACTCTTCCTGCTTCTATTTTGGTAGTACTACATGGAACAAATTAAAGATGAGGAACAACCTGATGGAGTGAATCCAATCTCAGGTGGACTCTGTTAAGAGAATGGACAACATAATTCTACTCAGATGTGCAACATGTTTACAGAACTGAACAATTCTCAAGCTGTCATTAGTGAGAGCTACGAGTACAGCATGTTATTAACTAATGGTTCTGTATCAAATATACAATCAATGGTTCCAACTCCTCTGCGATTCCAACAGCACACTTGCTCTCATTCTCATTCATATGGCTCATGGATATGTTACGATGACGGCTCTCAAGGGAAACTTTAGCATACCACTTCAACGATTTCGTTGCTAGTTTGCTGCTTGTTACTCTCCAATGGCTCAAAACATCCAAGAAAAATGCTAGAGATGCTAAAGCTGTACTGTTTCAAATCACACATGCATTTTATATATACATATCGCATTTTCCCTCATTGCTGTTAAAATAAAATCCTCATGAATGTAAAACCGCAACTTTAAAGGAAAAAAAATCTCCCAAGTAATTCTGAATAATTTCTATTGCAATTCATACATACTATAAAAGCAGATAATGTATTAAAAAGTTAAAGTTATAACTGACAAAGTGATTTCCATACAAACTGCATGATCAGTGACAATAAAGGGAAGTTTAATTAAGTAATTATGACAGCCCTACAACTGCGACAAGAGGTAAGCAAGAAAAAAGTGTCCGCTACAGTTCATAACATAAGCACTACTGTTGTCTGTCAGGTTCAGAGGATTTAACATGCCCGAGGGCTTTCTGAGGCCGGACTGCCTGCCATTCGAACCCCAATCGCCCCACAGCAAACAAATGCAGAGAAGCCCAGTCCTGGAGAGAGCTGCTCTTTCTGAGTGTGTGTAAGTAGAGCAGGACCTGCACGACAACAACCTGCCTCCTGAGCCCTGCAGGTTAAAGCAACAGCAGAGATGCTAGCACACACGCTTGCATGTACATGTGAACTGAGCTGTGTTGGTGGCAGGTGTGAGACAGCATTCTTACCACTGTTTTTCTGCCACATCAAATTTGATATGAAAACCATGTCCAATCTCCTCCATCCAAAGAGGCTGACACAATCGCAGTGGCTCTGCATGCTGCATCTGTCCTCTTTAAAAAAACAGCGAGGCATTGTTTACTGGCTCCCTGGCACAGGTGGGGGAGGGTGCTGGGCTCAGGAGGAGAGCAGCAAGCAAAGGAGACAGAAGGTTACTGTTCATGCCCTCTCTCTGAGCCTCATTACAGAAGTAGTATACGAACACTGGAAAAGAGCCTTGCTGGGCACGGTTAGACTGCACTGTTTCACATCCTTGCTTTTAAGACACAGAGAAGCAAAAAACAAAAGAGATACGTTTTTTTCACCATATTTTTGATTATTTAAAGGCCTTTTTTCTCCCTTTTTTTCCAAGAAGCATGGGGAGAGATACATTGTCTAATTTAGTTTACCTGTATTTGTATCATGCAAAAGCACTGGCAGGAAATTAAGTTAAAAAAATACATAAATGGGTTGTGGAAAACCAGTTAGGTAATATAGTAAAAATAAAATATAAATCCATCTTTTATCTGTTTTAAATGGAACAGACAAAAAAGAACCCTGTGGTGCCACATGAAAAATACAACACTATCAATACAATCAGTTTTATAACAGTATTAATTAGGCTCTATTTGCAATGAAACATGCAGTTGGTCAGTATTCTAGAAATTCTAATATCTACAACCTGTTCAATTGGTAAAACAAGCATATTTTCATGTAAAGCAACAGTAAAAAATGTTAAATACGGTTATATTGCCCTGTCCTATTACCCAGAAGTATGAAAAAAAAGTCATAAGAAGTTAAAAACCTCTTCGAAGATTAAAAATGGGGCCAGCCCTATTCCTGAAATCCAAGACTCTCTGAATGTTGATGATTATATGAGGCTTTGAGCTCTGAGATTATGATATATCCTCTAATGTGGAATCTACTTTCAGACTTGAGAGATATAGTAGTTTAGTGGTCACCAAAACTCATATATCGTTCAGACCGAACCCTAATCTCTAATCCACCAGATCCAAACCAGTCTTTTCTGAAAAACTAAATGTTTTTGTAATATTTGGGCAAGAGCTGAGATTTGTAGGTAGTTATATCTCTAGAGCAGTTGATGACCACTGTTCAAGTTACAGATGTTCAAGACTACAACAGTTAATAATCAGTTGCATGCCTGCCTCACCTTTCAGCCATCACCTTTTAATTCTATTATTCTGCTTATTTGACCAAATTTTTTACGTCCTTCCATGTTGTTATATAACCCTAGTAAACAGATTATCTAACTTAAGACTTAATGAAATTAAGTTGTTATTGTACATATGCAGTAAGAATATTAAAAAGGTAAAGCGAGGCCGGGGATGGATAGAGCTTCAGTTCTTTCTAAACCTTTGTGTATTCATTAGGAACTCTCTTCCAGGCCGCGCTCAATTTGGCAGTATAAAGCCATAGTCAAAGCCAAAGCCAGTAAAAAGCCTTAGTGCTACACAGGGATCAAACATGCAGAACTCAAGTCGCTATTCAGTAAGAACATTACAGAGTTCTAATTATAGATAATTTAAACTATAATTCTTCTCTCAGTGCCATATACTGTAATTGAATTTATAGTCTTACTGTTTCCCTTTTTCTCAATCACTATTTTCATCATAGTTGTTATATCTAAATGTTAGCGCCACCCCCGATAGCACAAATTCAGTCATCAATCAGCAAGGTATTTGTATAGCCATGTGCACACTGTATCATACATTTTACAGTACAGCAGTTTCCATGGCAACAACTAAACGAGAAAAAAGACGAAGTATTGGGATCCAAGTGTTGGTGAGTGACAAGCTCTAGCAGAGAGAGAGAGAGAAAGAGAGAGAGGAAAAAAGAGAGGGACAAAGAGAGAAAGAGAGAGACAGAGGGAGAGAAAGAGAGAGAGTATGAGAGAGAGAGAGTGAGAGGGTAAGAGAGAGAGAGAGAGAGAGTGAGAGTAGGAGAGAGTGAGTGAGAGGGTGAGAGAGAGAGTGAGAGTAGGAAAGAGTGAGTGAGAGAGGGAATAAGAGAGAGAGTGAGTGAGAGAGAGGTGGGGGGGGTGGAATGAAAAGGAAGGACACAATAAATGAAAGAGCTGTTAGGTTGTAACCTGCTGCTCGTCCTCAGTGAAGCTGGTAACAGCACTCTTGTGATCTCTGGTGATCAATATCTAATGACCACCTTGCAGGGCTCAGTAAAGCATGGCTCGTGCCTGATGCTTCCAATGAACTTCTGTGTAATTAATCGGAACTACGCAAGACACAATTTTGCAAAGGGGCAAACTTAAATGTAAGTGTCAGGTCTGCCCTCAAGAAACAAGAGAGATAGCAGCAGACATTGCACATGCATTACACACAGTTATAGAAATTGTGTATGACGTGACCACATTATCCATGATTTTTCACAATCAACTGACTAGACAAAGACTGACAACAGAAATTCCAATCTGGACATTACTTTGGTATTCATCGGGAGTCACTACTTTAGATGAGATACGCTCAGAGTTCATGTGGCATTTTTTGCACACACCTACTGTCAGGAATAATTGAACATATTCTCTGTCAGTTCTGGATGCTTTTAACACATGCATGTGTTGTTTAACACTATAATTGATCCACACATTTATGTGCTGACCCTTGAGAAATTACGTTAATTCTGAAAATAGTTTATTTAATTTGACATGAGTTGCATAAAATATGGACATCAGAGGACAAAAATATCACAGACAAATACCAATTAACATATTATGTTTTGGCCAAACACAATTCTCTAAAAGAGTTTTGGAACAAATGGCACATTTACTGTGCCCAAACACATCATGAGCTGAGAACACTCATTACGGCACTGAAATTCTACACAATCTGTCATTTTTCACACATAGGCAAATATGAGGGCACATGCACACCATATTATAACATAACATTAAAGCAACAATCTTCTGTTCCAGCAGCATTCTCAAGTACAAAATGCAAATTCTTCTCCTTTTTAAAGCAATGAAGTCAATTACACTGGAATACATTTCTGTTGTTTTAACCATTCCCTTAAGTTCATTTGCTATAACTTCATGATGATATATTTCATTTTCTGAGTGCACCTAATATTAAGCTTGGCTTCAGCAGATCTGGCTAGTGGTGTGCGAGCGATAAGCCCACGTCTACCCTTTCTCTGCCAGCAGCAGTTCTATCAGCATTTCTGCTGCTCTCCAGGGCCCTGTGCCCCCACTGGTTTGGGGGAAATGCTGCTTTAAATAATGACACACCATGTCCGGGCCCTACAACAGCCAACACAAAGCAGTGTGTCTGGAAGTAACGACCCCCTGTCTGCCTCTGCTCCGAGCTGCTTCCACAGGGCTCCTCGGAGCGGTCTCCAGTGCAGTGAGCACACAAATTGCTCTGTATTCTCCCTGCTGCTCACTGCAGAGGCACCACCCTCATTCTTTTAGTAGAATGTGTAAGCAACAGCAAGAGCGCATGAGTGAGAGACAGAGAGTGTTACTATTGTTTGTCTAGCCTATGTCCTACTTGTGTTATAAATAATACAGTGTCACTTATAAAACACATATATCCACTGAAAGCTGCTGTGTTACAGGTATTTCCAGCTGGGCGCAGCAAGCCTAATTTCTTTAATTAGGCCTTCATTTAAAGGAGATATAGTGAAATCAGAACATGTTGAGCTTGTTAGGTAGGTCGGTGAAACACGTTATAAAATAAATTTGTCCCTCAAAATTAAAACAGTCTAGCTATATTACAGTGCCTTTACGACTGATATATGTAAATGACCTCTGTTCTGATTGGCTCTCTAAGCAGACTGGACTGAAACACTCCTTATTGCTAATTCAGTGAATGGCTGCAGCTAAACTGCCACTGACTGAACAGCAGGATTTAAAAGTTTTGCATTGGTTTATGTGACATCACAGAAATAGTAACATCAGAACAGCTGTTCTGCAGCTATATTTGCATATATAAATACCTACCATATGAACTGGGGAGTAAAGGTTCTGAAACTTCAACACTGCGTATGTACTAGATCAATGAAACACCAAACAAAAAAGGAAAATCTGGTATTCCATAATGTGGGCCGGATAGTTTCAGAAAATAATCAGTTGCAGATCTTCATAGACTGCCACCGTATGCAATGCTGTCACTATAAGTCATCATCATCTTTCCAAATCTAGCCTGGCTCCCAGGCTTAGTCTGGCAACACTTAATGAATTCAGAGGCATCTCAAATGAACAGACCAAACAGAAAAGAGCACTTTTGTAAGGCAGCATATATTTCTCAAAACAATGAATTTGTCAAAAGTGTAGTCATTTCTCGGACTGCATACATTAAGAAATAAAGAGAAAATTTACATGAGGGCACTGTGGGTCGGCAAGAAAGTGCCCAATACTTCACTGCAAATTGAAAAGCCACCTAGAGTTTTCTAAGCAGCAGGGACTGGAATTCCTGTCAGGATTAAAGAGGAAAAATAAGAAATAAACTCCAGGCAGATACAGCAGGGAACATACTTCAATCAGGCTGAAGATTCCCATTTAGGGCCATTTCAAAAAGAAATCTTTTGCAAAACCTGCATGCAACAACAAAACTGAGAGAGAGAGAGAGAGAGAGAGAGAGAGAGAGAGAGAGAGAGAGAGAGAGAGAGACAGAGAGACACAGACAAACAGAGAGAGAGAGAGAGAGAGAGAGAGACACAGCGAGAGA
>JBBPDE010000006.1:11604143-11616803 GCA_037974605.1 Nannopetersius ansorgii
GCATTTAACCCATTCACCAAGTGAAGCAGGGGGCAGCTACGAACACGGCGCCCGGGGAGCAGTGTGTGGGGACGGTATCTTGCTCAGGTTACCTCAGAGGTGCCTAGCGGCCTTGGGAATCGAATCTGGACTTTCCAATCACAGGGTGAACGCCCTAACCACTAGGGTACCAGCTGCCCCTGGTAATTAAGTAGCACTAATTTTTAAGTAGCACTTCCAAATGTCATTCAAAACCACACTTTGTAGTCACAAAATCTGAGGTGCTTGTCTTCCTAGATCGGCAGGTAACCCTATATTAAAGGTGTATTTTGTAAGTTTTCACTTTCACTATCAAACCATACATCAATTCTCTCCTGCAAGACTTCTCTGATTCAGAGCAATACTGAGAGAGAAGAAAAAATTTAAGAGAGGACAAGAAGGCCCATGGCCAGCATGTGTGCAGGGAGAGTGATTTTCTGGCTCTGTGTTTAAGAGGCCTGGTTATCAAGCTCTTGATCATGAGTGTGTCTGAACCCAAACTGATCTCTTTACCAGCCTGCCGCTTCTGTCTTCTCTTATCTGTGGAGCTCCACTCTGATGAAAGCAACCATACCCTCATCTCATTACCACCCAAACCCAGCCTGACAGCACGCTTTTGTGAGCGCACACACACTGATTCCTTCTCACACACACCTAAACCCATGCAAACACTCATTTCTCATTGTCTCTCTCATTCATTCACCTTAGAGTTGGGAATCCTTAGAGTTTTTTTTTTTTTCCTAAGGTCAATAATGATGCTCTAAAACGATTACGAATCCAAAACAATCTACAAGCCAATTCCTGAATGAAAAACACCAGGCTTAAAATATCCACCATGTGAGCAAATATAACAACATATAATTGAGCACATAATGTGCTCTTTAAACAACATTTTCAAAAAACTAAAGTACAAATCAGGCCCTGCTGATGTTGCGAGTGTCCTTAGAAAACTGGAGCAGGCAGCAGAGAGGCATATTTCCAAGAGACCCAAACATATTTAAAATGTTTTCAGCCAAAAGACAAATCCAGAACGTGTACAATATTTGTGTAATATTTTTTAAATTATGACTATTGATCTAAAACTCTTGTAAAACGTCACTGCTGACACAGGTGTTCATTTATGGAAATATTATATAATCTCCATAGAGAACATATCCCAATAGAGTAGGATGCCCTGGACATGGGCCTATGGTCATCATGCCCAGTCAGCTAGTGTCGGCTAGAGAGATACAAAGCTCCCCCCAGGATTGAGTTTTAAAGCACTAGAACTATGTTCTCTATGGAGTACATACTTTAGCCATGAGTTAGAGAGGAATTTGTGAAGTAGAATTACTTATCTGTACCCGACCTTCCCAAAAAAGTAGAGACTGTTACACATAGTAGATACGTATATATTTAGAAAGAGAGAGATAAGCAAAAATAGGACAAAATGAAGATAAATGTCAAAACATTGAAGTATGATCTTCGGTGTTTGTTACGCTTGTTCTGTGAACATTGCTAATGAAGATATGTCAGTAAAACAAAAAATCTTATCACTTTGATTAATACAGATTTTACTTTATTACTTCTAGTTACTAAAATAGGTGACTGAATAAATGCAGCTAATTAAAAAGTGGCATTGTGCACATTTTACATCTGATTTCCACAAAACAGGCTGCATATGTGTTTTACCTGAGTGCGGAGGATCTCTCCTTTGGTCAGTTGCATGTCCCCAGTCAGTTCTTTGACAGTGATGCCCAGCGGCTCCAAACGCTTACTGAAGTAATTAGTCATCTCGGCAGCTAAGGCCTTCATTGGAGCCACATATACTATCTAAAGGTACAGGAGGGAGGGAGAGAAGGAATGAGAGAGAGAGAGAGAGAGAGAGAGAGGGGGAATGATAAATGAGGCAACATCACACTATAGTTTGTTTCTTGGCAACCAGCACAATGCAACATTTAGTGAAATATGAAGACGACCACCAAGACTGAGAAAGTTTAATAGTGATATATGTAGACTGTCTATCAGCATTACACTTGCCTTGAGCTTTTCTGCACTTTTCTACAGTGGCAACCATTACCCCCGCATTAAGTTCAGGATTCACAAAAAGGACAAAGAAGCATACAAGGTTCTCCCATGAGCTCCCCACTCAGTACAATGCTCCCATTTAGACCTGATAAAGAATCTCAGCTGTGTGCATTTAGAAAGAAAAAAAACCCCAAAACAGCAGGGTACCTTGAACTGGTCTTTGCGAATAACTCCCCCAGGCTGCAGGTGCTGCCGGATCTCGTGCAGAACGGTGAGCATGGCGATGTTGGTCTTGCCTGCACCCGTGGGAGCACAAATAAGCATGTTCTCATTAGTGTTATATGCCGTCTCAAATACGATGGACTGGATCCTGTTCAGTCGTTTCATATTTTTAAACACCAGCTGCCCAATCTAGAAAAAAAGGAAAGACAAAGAATGACAGAGAGAAAGAAAGACAGACAGAAAGAAAAAGAGAATTTATATAATGGCAAATCAAGTGATGAAACATGATGTTACAAGATGAATAAAGTATAAATAAATGCATGTCACAAATAAACAATCTGGGATTTTGCTGTTTTTTCCTTTTGAAATGCCAATTATGCCGACGGACGGACAAAGACAGAGAAGCTAGAGATTAGCATTGCTGAAGGATTTCCACAGAGGCATTTCAGGACTAAAAGCTTTCCAAATTTTTACAAACTTGTTCACTCCAGAGCAGCTGGGGCGCAGCTACAAGTGTGAGACACATATGGTGAGAGAGAGAAAGCAACAGGCCAAGATGAGCAGTAGCCAAAACCTAAGTAGCGCACCACAGTCCAGAGCTAATTAGACTTCTATCCATTTACTACTAGCGCAGTCCAATCCCTCTCCACTTCTATTCAAGGCAGACAACTTCTTAAATCTTCTTGATGCAAACAAATCATCCTCTAAACAAATAAACCACCTACACTCTCAGGCCAAGTCGAAGCTGGATCCAAATGAAACATTGGCCTACGCTGAAAAATGTCTCACGTCAGACCAATTACATTTCAGCAAGCATTTCTCAGTAACTAAGAGTCAAAAGGCCATCAAACCATGGAGGAGGAAGCAGTTCCGAATGGTGTCGCAGGCTGTCAGTCAAATCCACCCATGCTGGCCGGCTTCAGCACGACAACGCAGCAGGGGTGACAGCCTTCAATCTCAGCACAACTCTGATAAGAAATGAAAAGGCCTTTCTTAAGGCTGCTGCCACAGGGAGCACACTTAAGCTACCGCTGAGAGGGGATATTTTTCACTGCGTTCCACTCCTCAGTGTGTGTGAGTAGGCTGAGATCAGCAGTGACCCAAATGCAATTAATAACTCATAATTCCCCAGAAAAACCACTGGGACCTGCTCACAACAGCTCCCAAGAAATCTTTAACAAGAAATCTGAGCTACTTCAAACCTGTTGGGCCGAAAGACATTGTTTTCAACAATTTAAAAAAGATAGAAAAGTGCCGAACTCCGGTTTGTTCATTCATGCATGTAAGAAAAACAAAAGGCACTTCAAAGCCCTAAGTTGCACCTTTTTCTTTTTAACGACCTGTCTGTCTCCCTCGCTTTCTCAATCCTCCTCTTTCACATGGCTGGTCAGACATGCCCACAGCTCAGGAGACAGCGTCATTTATTTAAAGGATTCATTAAAAATATGTCACCACTCACCTCTCTCCCCCATGTTTCATTCCAATGCTCATAAAAAAAAATGTAAAAAAATTAAAGAGCGTGAGTGACTTTTTTGGAGTGGCTCTGAGGCTGGTGGAAATGGATGCTGCAATGAAAATTGTTATTAATGCATCACAGAGCAACTTTATTAGAGGCTGCTTAATTCAGAGAAGTTGCTGGACGCAAGTGAGGTGAGTAAACGAAGGAGTAAAGGTGTCTGAAAGGCTGATGAGGAGCAGCTTTATCATACTAGGAAGGGGGATTTGGACAAAATTAACCAATAGAACCATGGCCTAGATATAGATATAGACCTTCCATAGATATAGATATCTAGACTGTCGACAGAGGGCGCAGCACTTGAACCTCAAAGCACATGAACCTTGAACTGATTTTTTTTTTTCCATTTTAAAGGCGATTTTCTTCTATATCAGAATTGAACGGTGCAGATCATGACATCTGAATGTTCAAAATGTAAATGCTATTTTAAAGCCTTGATATGGCAATTACTAACCATTGATATGTTAGGCACTACTACTATCACTAATATATTACAACAAAGCTCCAAAAAATACTAACTTACAGCGGCTCTACATGAACAAGGATACCGGAATGTAACATTGAATGTTACAAATAGGCAAGACATAAAGGCATTGTCTTCTGTCTACAGTGTTTTGCTGTTTTTCAGTGATTCATTCAGAAAATATTTCAAATCAAAGCCTTGCTCACGCAATGTTGTCTGAGGTATCACACACTTCATATAAAATAGATTTGTGACGATTATGTGCATTTCTGCTCTATTAAAAACCATAGCTATATATATTCATGAATTCATGTGTTGCATGGATTAGCAAATCAGTAAAACATTATAATCATAACACACAGACATGCAATGTCCTATTACAGCCCAATTATATGATTTTGTTGCAAGAAAGTGTAGTACGCACAGCATTATTGTTATCTTCGCTTGTTGTAAAAGAAATGAAAAGCATTTCTTTTACAACACACAGAAGGAGTACCTACATGATAGGCTAGTGGCTTCACTTTGCACTATATTTAATGATATATTCAGCAATTTAATTCTCTGTATTTTCCTATCCGGCTATCATGTCATCATCATCATCATGATGAAGCAGCAGCAGAGGCTCCTCTTCTCTTGTGCATGCAGAGAGTAATTATAAAAAAGGCCCATTTTCTGCTACTAGCCTTAAACAGCAGTAGGTGTTTTTGCTTTCACAGAGTTTCTCATAATGTGGTATTAGCAGCAGGCTTTTTCATTGGCCCTCTTGGTAAACAAATGGAGAGGGTGATTCCTCATCCTCCTCCTGGCAGCCTGGTGATACCAGTCTCTGCCTGTCCAACCAATTACTTTCTCAAGGGGTAGGTCCTCAGAGCACTTAAGTATAAATATTCATGCCTGAATTAGGAGCTTGGTGTGAGCGCTCTCGTTCTCTCACCTTCACTTCCTGCACAGCGCGGTGTGACCGTACCCACCGAAACAGCCGCACTTATTTTAACAGCTCCCTTCGTTTTGATTTATCGACTTCGTCTGTTTGTAACGAACAGTCCGAGTCCCTGCACTCTTTACACATGCAAATGCATGCAAATGTATGCATGCCCCAATGTTCACCTTGAGGTAATGCAAACATGTTGCAAATATGGACTCACCATCATGTAATGATCGCAAAAAATGTTTCAGTTTCCAGTCTCCCACCCCCTCCCTCCGTTCCCCATTCCTCCAAAAACACATTCTCTATTATTATGCAAATGTATTCACACTTCCCCTTAAACATTAAAAGCGGACTGGTCTCTTCTTCAGGAGTGCTCCCAGAGGTGCCAATGTACACTCTGCAAGGTAGCGTAGCCCTTAGCTAAGCCATCTGCTGACACACAGTCTGACGAACTTAAAGCAGCTAGGAAATCTGTCACACATATGCTAAAAGCAGCCTTTTAAAGCTTGAACCATGCCAGGCCTGTACTCCTCTGGCTGGTAGAACTTTGGTAATCATTGTACTAAACAGCCTTTTGATCAGCCCCCCTTGAGTGAGGATACAGAGTGATTGTCACATTGGCTGCCTGTTAAAATTTGTTCAGCTTTAAGCTAGAGAATAAATCTAACATCACCAGGCAAGGCTCCAATTCAATTAAGGCAACAGCACAGTGTCAGACTTTCAGCGCCTGATGTTTCGAGGCGTATATCTCTCCCGGAAAACGCTTGTGCCGAGAGGCCAAACTCAGCTTTATCCCTCACACTTCAGAACTCTCTTGGCTTTCACTGGCAGATTTCTTAAAGTTTGCACTTGGTGAGGTGCACAGTTCGAAAAAGCAGTGAAAATGAGCTTTATAAACAGTCTTGAACACAGCTGTCTGGGTGCCTTGCAACCTACACTGCCTAATTAATCAATGCCTTAAAAGGTAGCATTTGTCATGAAGGTACCTGAAGCTGAATTGTGTTGAAGACCATTTGATTTGGACAAGACTGGGGCCTTCCTGTCTCACAATACTACCTAGGTGGTTGTTACACTTCAGACCCAGGCTATACACATTTCAGTCTATTCGTATATGTAGGGTAACATGCCTCCAGGACCATGTTTGCAACACAAGAACAGAACAGAACAGAACACGGAGTGCAGACAAAAGAGTGTACAAGAACAAGACAAAAAAACAACAAAACTAGACAAGACAATAATGAATGTTTTCGACAATAGCTACAGTCTGGATGAATATCGTATTGACAGGTACTGCATTCTAGCAGCAGAGAGTTAAACAGCAATAAATATGATTGTGCCAATAGAGCAACAACAGGACAGAGAATGTGCAGAGTAATAATCATATAACCATAAGTAATACCATTCAACAGCAAATCCTAATAGTTTACAAAGGGCCAGTGCATGAAATAGAGGTGATAAAATTTACACTGCAAAACAATTGCTGGAAGTTAAACTACATGTCAGTGTTCAATGACATTTCAGTTGACACTAGAAACACTATCTGGCCAATTATAGCAAATCCTGACTAAATGGTTCAAAAATAAAGTGAGGGGTAGAGGATGAACAAGCAAACTATGAAGATAAGAACAGAATGATGACCCACAGATGTACAAAGTAAAATACTGTGCTATGAAGTCCACCTAAAAAAACAGCTTAACGAAGCACACCAGTCGAAGGTGAGCGTTCATATAAATTTAAACATATATCTGTAAGAAAAAAAGGCCAACATCCCATTATCTAAGTTGAAACTAGGATACAAAAACTTTTTTACTTGGATTCATTTAAATACATTTAAGGATGTTCATTTTATATTGCTTTAAGAACAGAATGCTGTTTCAGGGACTCCGAAATATTCAACTAGTTCTTGCGATCTACACCATGAATAGCTATCATTTACTACACTGCCTGAAAGTTTTCCTGTATGTGAGTGCAAAGAGGGGGGAGAGAGGTTCTACTCAACCCAAACTAGTCCTCTGTGAGTCCAGCAGAACCTGACAGCCTAATTAACTGTGTGGGTGCACAGTCATCAGGCCATATGTGACGACTAGGAGGAGTGGGAATACGTCTGCAATCCACCAGTGATCTTAAACACACTAATTGGACCCTCATAGATCCCTGCAATGATTTTACAGCAACTCTCAAATACCCCCAGTCGCTTTGACCTGTTTTCTTCACTATCCAGATTTTAAACACTCAACACATACTAGCACACATTGGTACAAATAACCTGGGTTACATAGTGCAAGCCTGAGTGAGTGAGTGAGTGTGTGTGTGTGTGTGTGTGTGTCAGTGTATGAAATTGAGAGGGTGCATACTCATGTATATGTTTAAGCCGCTGAAAATAATTAAATTCTCAGCGTCAGTAATAGAAAACTAAGAGATATAATTGTTGTCGTTTGCATGCTATCCTTTTAATTACTTTTTGGTTCCATTTCATTCCATTTGAATTGACAGCTTGATCAAGTTTTAATTGCTAGTTTTAGCAAACAGCTTATCTGCTTGCCTCAAGCCCACACAGCACAAAATGACCTGCCTGAGCAACACGCACACACACAAACACATACTGATACACGCGCATGCACACACACACACAGACAGACACACAAATACAGAAGAAAATGAAGGTACACTAGTGCATAAATTAAACTGCCTTAAAAAAAAAATACGCTGATACACCCCCACACACACATGCACATGCGCAGAAAAACATAGACCAACACAGCAGATGCACTGTATCTGACAGACTAGGAGATGCAGATGCAGCAAACAGGAGGCCCATTCATTTCCCTTCATCAGAACTGCAGGAAGCGAAGAAGAGAGCAAAAAAGCAGGGGAAGAGAGGAGTAATTTATCACCCCATCCTCAGGCAACTGTCCAAAAAAGAGCCCAAATCCTGCAAAGAAACAGAACCAAATGCAGCACTTCAATGCCACCCAAGAAATAGACATAAATGTCCATCAAACTGCAGCCATGAAACTACCTTTAAAGTAACAAACAGCAGCAATGAAACTGATCATGGTTAATAGGCTAAAAATCATTTATGCAAATTATTAATAAAGAATCGGTCAAGCTTATCTTACAGTATAGGCCATATTTGACCGACATACAAGATACCTTTTGTCCTTTTGAGGAGAAATGGAGTCTGCCAAATGGCAATAAGATGTAATGTTTCTAGATATGCAAATATGCTTTCAGTTCTTTCATGTTCACCCCCCACACATGAATGGCATCATGTTTTCTGTATATGGGGAACAGCCTGGATCCTCCAGAAACTGTCAGCTACAAGGGAAGCAGTTCCACAGTGTTCCAAAGCACATCTGTTTAAAGAGGAACCAGTTTCATATTTAAAAGGAACTCATCTAAGATGCATATACAAGTCTTACTATAATGAACTGACAGAAGCTGGGAAAACTATCAGACAAACATTTTACAATGGAGAAAGCAGACAAGGATAAATGCTGACCTATTTTTGTAATAGCTGAACAGGAGCTTGCCCTTTTCACCTGCAACAATCCACATCTGCACTACAAAAACAAATGACAGCCACAAGCTCATGCATTTTTTAAGTTGGAAACAGGTGGAAACAGCTCAGAAATTTGGAAAATGTATAGTTCTTTCTGCACAGAGTAAGCACAGTTGCATCTTGTATCTACACACCTAAAAGATAATTGAGCACATTTTAAAGGAATCATCATATTGTAAGGCTCTTTGGAGCAATGATTCTCAAAAGTAGTCCTCTGGGACGTTTAGACTATAAAGCCATAAAAAAAAAACTGCACACTAAAACTATATATTTCATTCGTTTTTCATGGGTAGTTTCTTGATTTATTTTTTCTGTACTTTGTTATGCAAAGCCATTTGCAACGGCTCAAATGAAAAATAATACAAAGTTGATCTACATTGTACACTTTAATTGTGAATGAGTCATGCGTCACACCCCATATACATTCAGCTATACTGGGAGATGGGATGTTATGTAAAGTCTCTGTATGTCTGTCTATTTCAAGGAAAGATGAATGCGTTCTTTTTATACTCGCATCTGCTTTACAAGTCTGAACAAACATGCCACACACATATGCACCTTCACGCGCGCACACACACACACACACACAAACACACACACTAAAGAACTGGTTAAAAGGAAAGAAGAGAGAAGAAGCAAAAAATAAAATAGGATTAGGAAAGGCAATCAAGGAGGATTAATTATGGATGTGTCTCTGCTTCAGTGCATCCTGCCAGCAGCCTACACACTCTAAAGTAGTAGTATGTAGACAGCATATAGTACTATGAGGCAGCGGGCTTGGCAGGTAGACTTAACATAAACTTCATTCTGGGTGCATCAACTGTTTCAGCAGCTAAAGAATAAAGAATAGATCCTAAAGTAAATTTCCCATTATGATTCTTGTATGTGTTGGGTTACACAATGTATGTGCGTGGGTGGGGGTGCGCACTGTGGACAGCTTTTACAGTAAAATGAACAGATTGTTTGAGTTAATCACTCTTGTTACTGATACAAAAGAGAAGCAGTGAATGCTCCTGATGCATGAGGTTTTAAGTTACATCCACTCGCTCAAAACATGTGCTTCTTGAAATGTATTAAGGTCATTAAACTTCATTAGAGCAGACAGGGGCTGTCTAGCATGAGGCATACTGTCTCTGTCCATGGTGCTGAAACCAGTTCTTATCAGCACACAACATATGCAAAAGATGTGAAACTTGGGCAAGCTTATCTAAAAAGGTCACCACCCCAGAGCACAGACACAGAAAAAGGTGACATACCTGCAATCTCTGCTTGCACACAGTGCTTTGGACACTCTGGTCAAAGCAGGACAGTGTTATCCTTCCCAAGAATAATCTCATTTCAAACCAAAGTCAAGAAAATGAAGCAATTTTGTGAACAAATGCTTAACCAAGTCATGAGACCGGATTCAAATAACTCCAACAAAAATATTAACCATGGTAATGAACTCTCATTTGTATGTATTTTTCTATATATAAGTGTGTGCTGAATTCTAGCCCAACCCCAGAAAGAGCTCTTCCGCATATTTATTCACAGAAATTAAGAAGGCTTTTAGTGGTGTGACGAGAGCAGGACGGAAGGTCTTGTGATTCATTAGTTAAAAGGGTCCCTAATAAATTCCCCACTTTTAATGTTTCACAAAGCTATTAAATGCACACTGAACCGCTATGTCCCTGTTGCCCATTATAGCTTTCAATAAATGACAATCACACAGCATTTAAAAAGAAAAACAGACAGGCTTCTCAGCCTGCTCCTCAAAAGCCCCTAATAGCACGTAAAGACTTATTAGCCGCTCCACCGTGCTGCGTTAGAAGAGCAAGGCACTTTGTTTCGTAGATGCAGGAGCCTTACTAAATGAATAGGACTGCTTCCCCTCTTCTGTTAATTCGCAGAACTCAGCTTAAGAGCCTCCACATCAATCTCTATCATTCTCACAGAGCAGAGTGAATCTGGTCGGGCTACAGGCGGATACAACCTTACCAAAAAGATAACGCTTTGTCTGTCTTTTTTTTGTTGCTGCAAAAAGAAAAAAAAAAAGAATACGATGATGAAACATAAACAAGTAAGTGGGAGAGACTTTCCAACGCGTTCCGTCTTTTCACCGCTCCACTGGAAATGACTGCCGTATCACCAAGTTCAGGGCAAAAGGCGCATCATTTATTGTGCTGTAGAGAAACGGAGCATGCTCATTGGTTTAATTAATGGTTTCCTGAGGAGGAGGAAAACACAAAGCTGAAAATTAAGCCCCAGGGGCAGGAATATAAATCTGTGCTGTCCGTTCCAATTTTCTCTCGCTTACGAAGGAACAAGACAGGTTCTGCATTTCTGCTTACTCTTCTGCTCCGAACGTGCAATCTTTTAGACTCAATGCAAACAGTGTCCTCTTGGGGGCAGGGCTGGGTCACAACTAAGACCAAAATCAAAAACCCATATTCAAGCGTACACACTTTAATGACCGTTGCAGATTCTTTTCCGAAGTGAGAAGAACTTGAGGCATCATTTTTTTCCAATACAAAGGGTTGTTTTCTAGTCTTTTTCAAAACAGTTGCCCTTTTCTTCTGCAACACAGTGTTTGGTCTTTATTGAAGTAGGCAGCAGGCAGGTCAGGCATTTGATATCAGAAAGAACACCCCCCCCACACACACATACATTCCATTAGGGTACTTGGTCAACACTTTCTCTACTTTACCTGCTTCCTCAGAGTAGTTATTATGTTTGACACGAGTGGCAGGTCCTAAAAGCCACAGCTTCAAGCTTCATTTGCTTGTCCAGTTGAGCGTCTGCCGTTCACAGGCGCTCGCTCAAGCGTTTGCGCAGCTAAAAGCCAAAGGGACTGGGCATAGGTGGGTGGAGGGGCACACAGGTCTCAAAAAAATAAAAAATAAAAGAAAGAACATGAAAGAAACCCACTGCCATGATTCTAAATGCTGAGAGTTTAACATGAGCTCACGCTGATTTATACCAGTTCGAAATCCCTGCTCCAACAATATGCATACATGGGCACATTCCTGACAGGAAACGGCTGCTGCTCAGCCATGGCTGAAGCCATGTTTTGGAGGAAGATTGTATATGACAGCCTGTGTGGCGAACTGTGTCTTTCCTTACCCTCTCTCACACTCAAACACACATACCTGCACCTGAGCCCAAACCAACAAAAATCACAAATACAACAAGCATATCAAAGGCATGACTAATTAATCCGCTACAAGCTCCAAAATTTCACTGATCACTGCCTCACTCTCACTGATCCTGAGAATAAGGATGCGCCCTGTAACTCACCCGTTATTGCACGCCTGTCATTAAGATTGATGAATTAAAGAAGATTATGATGCTGAGGCAGAGAACGAGAACATGATCTATGGTATGCAAGAACATTAAAAAAATTATAAAGGGCTCTTTGAGAAGATATTATAGAAGAACCACTTCTGGTTCCATCAAGTTAATTTTTTTTATCCATCTAATCTACTAAATGTTTCTTTAGTAAGAAAACTAAAAAAAAAAATTCTGCTCTGCCATCACTTTAAAGAACCCCTTTCTTGCACCTTAATTTTTAGGAAAAAAGTTTCAGTTACGTGCTGAGAGCCTAAAGGAACTGGACGTTCCTGTAACCTGTAGCCAGATCTCTGATTCACTGGGAAGATCTGTCCCACCAGGCTGTTCAAAAACACACTGTCAGTGTAATATAGCTGATAGCAGCACAGACTCTACTAAAAGTAGGGATGCACAGATACCACTTTTTTGGAAAACGAGTACGAGTACTTGCATTTCAGTACTCGCCGATACCGATACAGAGTACTTAATAAAAAAAATTTCATCTTGCCAGAGTTTGCTGCAGCGTGGGTTGTGTTGGTTTAGAAGCGTGGGTAAACCCTTTGTACTCGTTGTCGTGTTGGGATTTTAGGTGCTTGATTAAATTACTTGTGTTAAATGCACTACCTTTTGAGCCT
>JBBPDE010000006.1:11621064-11632593 GCA_037974605.1 Nannopetersius ansorgii
TTATAGGAGAAGATTAGGTGCTGTTTTGTTGGCAAAAGGAGGTTGTACAAAGTATTAACATCAGGGGTGCTAATAATGATTTGATGTAAAATAATTATTTCTTAATGCGGGATTTTTTCCCACTGAATAAATGCACTTGAATTAAAGGTTGGTTTTCCTCTTTTTTCATTGTGGTCCAATATTATTTAGAACAAAACTGAATTTATTAGAAGCTAAATATCTTAACCGGGGTGCCAATAATTATGGAGGGCAGTGTTTATACACACATACATACATACATGCATACATATACACATTAAAGGTGGGCATAGATAAATTTTTTTTAACACCGTTAATCTCATTGTACTCTTGGTGTTAACGACGATAACCGCACGAGACTCCCCCCCCAAAAAGTCACTGAAATATCAGGGTGAAATTTATCATAGCTTGCTTAGTATGGACCAGAGTTACTCAAACTCATTTGTGGGGACCAGAGACAGGGACACTCGGAGCATGTTTTCTGAGCCTGTTTCTGTCCTTTGTTTTTGTGGCTCTCATAACGCGTGTGTGTCCAGCTCCCTCTGTCCGGTAACAGTAGGGGAAGCTTCAGACCATTACAGATCATTTAATGACTTGCCTTGGACCCCCCAATGAAGGCAGAGGTTTTGGAGGCTTCAGCATATGCGTCATACACATGAGGGTAGTGAGGCCGCTCGTATTCCCTCAGACGGCCTAACACAGGGGAATGGCGGGCATTCAGCAAGGCCTGCTCCCTGCAAAAACACACATACTGCATCAGCAGAGGTCAAACATTGCTCAGACATCGATTCTTAGTTGGCACTTATCATTACAGTAGCCTTGCAGATTTCAAACATGCCAAGAATATAGTACAAACAGTATTCAGTTTAAAACTTGAATACTTAAACTCACCTAAGAGCATTCAGTTTTGAAACTGAGCCTGACCCATAACAAGCCCAAAAGCAACCCTCAAACGGAATAACACATTTGTATTTGTTGTTGTACAATGGGCACTGCGAAAAGATGAGATTGTGAACTGAACATGACTAAATTGGAGAGAAATCTGAGGGGAAAAAACACCCCAAAACGTTACATAGTCTAAGTTAATGCTTTGTTTTCATGCTGATCTCATTGATCCAGCTTGACTTCACTGACAACATGATTCCAGTGTGCCAGAGTGAAGACAAATAAAAATGAGGAATAATAAAGTAGAGAAAAAACTAAAGTAGGTGCATATACAGAAAAAAATAGTTTGCACCATGAGCTGAGTATTGACAAACCTGGATGTAGGTAAACTGAACCTGAGCTAATAAAAACTTTGGAAATGAACCATGCTGAATCGTATATGAACAGTTGGATCTTGTTGGGTTCTAGCAAATATTTAGAGCGGCGTTTAGCAAAATCACTCCAGAATCTCCACAAAACACAGCTGAGTAGCCTTGATTTCTTTCCCTTGAGTGATATTTTGATTACATGGGAGTGGCAAGATTGACAGACATTACAAAGCAAGCTGAACGAAAAGAGGAATTAGGGTTGATTCTTTACTTGATAGCTTGTGTTACATGCCTCAGTTCCCATTCAATATAGAAAGCATTCTGAGCTGAACATGTCATTCTTGATACACTGGGTAAATACACTGAACTAAAATAGAATCCAGACTGCTGTATTGCAGTCCAAGTCCACTTCAGACATCAATGAAAAACGAACTGAATCCACTAGGCCGCAGACGCTGCCTCCTCAGGTTCCTTATTCAACCCATCTGTGAACTAATCTGCAATCAGATCTGCTGATGGAAAACTCACCCAGTCAAGGCTTCATACATTATGCTACGGAATTCAGAGATGCATGGAGACACATAGTCTCAGCTTCCATAGAGCTTAAATGGCCTTTGTGCTCTCCAATCTCTACAGTTACACTGAACACTGCTTAGAACAAGGCCACCAGTGTTACAGGAGAGTGTGAGTCTCTTTAGGGTGCTCTTTAAGTCATTAAACAAAGCATTTGAACGAACCAGTTCCTCTCCTCTTTCATCACAGACCCCAAAAAACTACTAGTACTTGGTATGTTCCAATCTCATCTGAAAAACTGGAGCTGACCCAGGAAAAAATTACATTAAAACAGATTTTATCCATTTATTTATACACAGCAGCAATGAGGAACATTTTCAGAAGCTAAGAGCAGTCCAAGTGTCAGCAGGAAGACTGAAAGCATGTCTGCAATGTCAGGGCTTCAATTGTCATTATGCAAGCTGCCTAGAGGCTTGCAGGATATTCTCTCTCACCATATGTTTCACTTGTAACTTATAAAACAAAAAAAAAACAAAAGTATTATGGACCTGTTTTGTTTTACCAGTCATTATGGGGTACTTAAGCAATAAAACCAGTGTTGTCTAGTAACAGTGTCTTCAACGTTTTGCAAATTAGAGCAACTTGAAATTGCATGAAAGGAGTTCTTATAATAGTCTAAACAGACAAATAGACAGAAATTTCACTTATTTCATAGCATATAACTGGTCTTGTAAAGTTGGATTGTACAAATACTTAAGTTTTTTTTCTCCCTCCCTTTTTTAATCAAACCTTCTGATGAATTATGAAGAGAAGCTGTGTCTGTAGTGAAAGGGACAAACAGAAAGGAAAAAACAAGGAAAGTGTGTCTGTCTGTGCGTGTGTGTGGTGGTTGGGATGGTTCAAGTCATTACCTCTGCAGTCTCAGCTCCTTAGGGTCAAAATGGAGAATGGCATCTGATGATTCCCCATCATCACCTCGTTTCTCTCTCTTTCTTTCCTTCTTCTCCCCCCGCCGGTAAAGCTTCATCATCTGCCTTTCCTGCTCTGACTGAATGGTCACCTGACAGCCATATGCAGGCTTGACAATCTCGGTACTTTTAAGCATTCCTTCTGTAAAACAAATCAAAGGCAATGCAAAACATTAAAGGCATTTAGCAGATGCTTTTATCCAAAGCAAATTCCATTCCCTAACTACAGGGTGCAGTCTCCCTTGCTGAGAGACCCATTGGTGGTATGCTGAAGGTAGGATTCGAACCCATGGTCTCTTGGTCCAGAGGCAAGTATCCTACTCACCACCCCCAAAAAACCCCAAAACAGATCATTCTTTTTGTAAAAAAAAAATCTCTTCTCTTGAAGTGACTTGGCCCTGTTATAGTAAATGATTTACCCATAACGATACTCACACTGTTGTTAACTTGTAACAATAATTTCCAAATATTTAACCAAAGCATATACCAATTTGAAAAGGTGTTCTCACATTCTATGGAATATGCCATAATGCTTTTTAAATGTTTGTCGCATTTGCAACTAATTTATTAGTAATAGATAAACATACTTAATGCATCAAGTTTTTCTATGGTGAACATGAATTTTAGCCTTACCTGATCAATTTGCATAACTGTACTGTGAATAATGGCCATAGGCTATAGGCCATATTGATCAACATACTGATAAGCAGAATAGGCTTTCTTGCAACACATGGTGTGATGTAAACCAACAGCAAATATTGGTAATGTACAACAAAAACTGGAAAAAATGAAGGAAGTTCAATTTGTTGTGTAGTAAATGAATAGATTTATTCTTGTGGGGTAGCGGAGCACTTAAGTAGTTTCAGCATGCCTACTCTTAGAAGTATAAATAAGACTGGATAAGAATGAATAAAATGAGAATAAAGATGAGACTGTATCGGCATGGGTCCATATTTAAAGTTTATCAGCTTCGGTGTCCTTGTGTGCCAGAAAGGCGCCTTTAAATAAATAAAAAGTAATTATTATTACTAATACTAGTATTGGCATCAGAGAAGGAAAAGTGGTATCATGTCATCTCTACCTTGAAGCAGTTTGAGATTTGCATTTAATGAAGTACAGAAGGGAAGCAAGGAATACTGCAGAATGAGAAACTACATACAGTATTCATTAGCATATAAGAACATGGCCTAAACCGAAGCCATAGCGCCATCCTCACTTGCCTTATTGAGAGCTCCAGGATAAAGGTTAAATTATCCATTAGACTACCAGACTGTCTGAAGCACAACACCTCAATAAAAAGCCCAGTCTCTCCTGAAAGCAGATGAGATGTGATGATTGCACTGGGGCCTTGGCTGATTGTCTGAATGATCTCCTCTTTATCTTCTGTAAAGACTTAAGCCTGGAGCCCTTTCTCCTCCCTCTCATCTTCCTCCACCAGCACTGACAAGTACAGTAGCAGTCTTATAGCAAATTCCAAAAAAAATCCCACTGAAACAGCACCTTGTGGAGACAATGCCAAACATAAATATCTAACTTTTGAATTTTTAGAAGAACACACCTTGAGCTTGTAGAACAAAAGCACAGCGAAGTGACACCAAGGTGAAGTTCAAGTTTTCCTACTTGACTAGTAATGGGCTTTACAAGAGCAGAGGTAAAACATTAAAGTGATGAACACTGAACAATATTACACATCAACAAACTGTCAACTTCTATTCATTCTCTTTGATGGCTTTAACAGAGAGCGTAAAAATGATTTGTGCTTATTCCAAGGCATTATTCGATATGTAATCATCCCCCTGTTAATTAATATGATTTCATTGGAAATTATGTTCTATTAGTCATGCTGGCAAGAATCTTAGTTGATTACTTTGTAGTTAATTAATTTCTCACGACATTCCTCTTGTTACAGATGCGAGAGATATCCAGCCTGGGACAGGGTATGAGATGGCACCTTTAAACTTAAAAAGCATTTTCACTTTAATCTTATTTATATAGCCTGCTAATTAAGCAAAACACATCCGTTTCAAACAACCCTATCATTTTTTTTTTAAATTAATTGCAAAAGACAAAAATAGCAAACTCCAGGATCCCATTTGATCTACTTTGCCCTTCAACTGCTGGCGATTGTGAGCAAAGGCTGACTGTCAGTTCGGCGAGGCTCCCAGAGGTGTCACACTGGTGTGCGCCCAAGAAAGGAAACCGAGCGTGCTGTTCACCAGCAGCTCCAGTTTCACAGACAGAGGCGACTCGGCTTTCCAGACGCATTATTACCGATCTGGCTGATCTAACCAGACACGTTCTAGTCATTACAACAATGTTAATTATGCAGAGGTCTTGTTTTAATCGACATCATTAGCTTGTAGCTGGACACTAAGACATTACTGTCCCATCTGCTTAAAGCTGCTCACTCCTCAAAGCCATGACGGATAACAGCCACTAGATGTTTATTCTTTCGGAAGCCACTAGGGTAAAAAGAAAATAAAAACAGCAACAAAATATGATTTAATATTAATGTTTGAATCAACAAGAACATGGACTTCTTCCTTCTAGACAAATGTATTTCAGAAAAAAATGTAACCTACACTATCATACTATAATAGGATTGGCGAGACTGTGAAATTACCCAGGTTTGCAGGTGCAAAGCCCACTTATTTTCTATTAAATTAGCAAAACTGTCAGTGATATGCTGACATTGCTCAAATGGAGGGCCTGGGAGGTATAATCCCTAATCTCATTGACTCTCCGGGAAAAGCAGGTGAAGCAGTTTGCTCACCCAGACAGTAAGAAATAACTACAACAGCACAGCAGTAAAGTGAGATAAAAGTAGCAGAGGAATAGAACATACTGTAGTTGGTCAATACAGACAGTAAAAAGCTCTGGACTCGAGATGGGCACTTCAATCACTGTGACTATTTAAACATAATATTTAAATATCTAAGCTAATAGTTTTTACTGAATTCATTCAATAAAAATAGTTTAGTGCTATTTATGCCTGCCAGCTAGCATAAAAAGTGGCTTGTACTTGATCGTTCCACTCACTGCATGTGTGATTGCAAAGATGATTTAATTACCAATTGAGCAACTCCAAAATGGAAAACATGTTAAATCAATATTAAATACAACACACATGCAAGGAGTGATGTTTTGGATCAAAATTTTAATAACCTTATTTTTATTGGGTTTTGGTTTGTTGAAACCATGTTTTTTCTTGTAACATTAATTTATTTTGTTAGATATTTACTGTTTTTTTTTGTATTTGTTTGTTTGCAGTTTTCATAAACAACAACCTTAAAAAAATATTGAGTTCAGAAGTTCAGAAAACACTTGCTGAGATATCTTGGACAATGTTGGGACCTCTTCAATGCACACCTTGCGCTTTTAACTGAGTTTAAATATGAAAATTGAGCATACACTGCAAAACCTTAACTTTATGTTCACACAACCTCTTCTGTGTTTCAGCCTTCCGAAATAATTTGGGGTAAAACATTATTCATTATGCCACTTTCTGTCAAAAGATTCTCTGGACCACAAGAAGCAAAACTGCTCCAGGGCATCTGTAATCAACCACCATTTTTGAGAAGAGCTTTTCTTGGTATGTATTACTTGTGAATGAGTTTTATTTTCTTCTGACTATATCACATGATTCAATTTGTTGTTCCATTTACAGTACTTTCTGCAAAGTTCAGGTGCTGCATTTTGTTACTCTTAGGTAAGTTGCATTGAATTTTGTGAGGACATTCTACCTGGAGGCAGTATGTTTATGGCTCCTGGAAAATGTTCAGCTGTTTCACACCTTCAGACTTTATAATTACCCAGATTTGCAATTATACTTTACAATTACATTCTGCATAGATCTATAACCTTCTTTTTGATTTGAACACTTTGGTTTTAGCCATACTGATGGATGGCAAACTCATATTTAAAGGAATTTTAATGAAACCGGTAATTGTCATGGATATGGATGCTACAACAGATGCTTTAGTAGTCAGTATCAAAATTCTGAAAATCTGATGGTCCTCGTTCTTCTAGAGTGAAATGCAAATACAGTATTCACACAGTGTCAGTGACCTTTTCAAATGAAATGATCTGTTTTGGGGTGTGCAAAAGTGAATGAGTTTCATTTGAGGTTAACATTATATTAATAATACATCAAAAGTATTAAACACTTATTACCATTTTAGTCTGAGACAGTTAACATTACTGTGCAGCCAACTATGTGCAGCCATCTATGGTTCATACAACTTTAGCAAGAGAAAACTATTAACAGTGTTCTACAGCTAAACATTATGTAACCAGAGCTCACAGCAGAAGTCTACCTTTCTTACTGCTCAGTCTGCCTCATTTGTCTTCAAAATACAACATTAATGAATATTTCCAGACTAATGACCTGTCACCATGTGAGTAAATTTAAACCACCACTTGCTTTTGTGTGTGTGTGGTCTCTGCTGTTTTCTTACACTCACTGAGCTACACAAAATCTCTTTTTCAATGTATCAGCAAAGACAGGCGAGAGCAGAGTCAGCAAACATTTACATAGTTGACCATATCAAAAAAGCTTGTTTTTAATAAAAGAGTACATGTTGAGGTACACTGGTATTAAATTTCTGGTACTATGACATATCATTCCAGTCATTCCTAGAGTTCCTGAAAAAGAAACGTGTTTCTATACAAATCTAATATAACTATTATTATATGAACACATTAGACACATGGTAAACAATTTCTGAGGAACATTTGTATCATTATAACAGTGTTTTTTTTTTTTATTGTTTTTGCCCAGTGTCTTAAGGGGAGCCAATGATTTTTAGTAGGTCTATTGTCTAAACAGTCAAACGATTTTATTTTTTACAAAAATTATTTTTGTTGGACCAATCAACACTACATCACTAAAGCTGTTAAAATAATTTCTAAGGACAAGGATTGAGGCACTGCCAAGAAGAAATGCACTGTTTTAAAAAGTCTACTTAAAATGAAAATTAATGGATAACTATTTTAATATGATCCAAAACACTTAATTACAAAATGTACATTGCACGTTGAGAAAAAAAAAAACAGTTAATGTGTTTTGAAAGGCAGAATTAAAGAAAATCAATCAAGGTAATCACGTAATGATGCAAGCTAATTAATTGTCTCCAAAGCAAAAGGGAAGAATTCCAAAAACACAACACATTCCAGTAAGACTATTCCCCACAGTCACGGGCTAACAGACATTAATTAAAAATTAACTGAGGGTTAGATCATAAATTATCATGTAACTTTAAAATTTTATCATAATATCCCTAGACCCGGGAGACAAACTGGATCAGGTAATTAATAAGAATGAATAATATTTCAGAAGTTGAGAAATACTGAATGGCATTACCTTAATACCTTAAAAGAGGACCTACCTTAATAAAACATCATTAGAAAAACTCAACACAGCATACAGTAGCATGTTGGATAAAATAACACAGTAAATTATCCATAGCTCTAAGGAAAAGTGCACATGTACATGTTGTTACCAGTCTGACTGTAAACAGCTGTTTGCTCTAATTGACCCAAAGCTGTTGGTTCATTACTGTCAGCATCACTCCAACCACATTACCCAGGGCTCCATATTAACTACATAATGCGCTCTGTTGTTTTTTTCAATCATATCTGAATTTGTGATTTAAATGTTCTTATGAACAAATTCTTAACACATGCTTTCCACAGGCTTGTGCTTTCTGTAAATGGTTACCACACACACTTCTAAAAAATTGTCGAATTTATTAATTTCACACAAATTATATTCTGTACAGGCAGAGCTACTGGCTCGTTATTTAATCATTGCGCAAAGGATTTGTGGAAACAAAATTTGTAATGCTAGTGTCTTCAAGTAAATTTAAAGCATGTTACACTGATTTAGGATTATCATCTTTGGAATAATCTTATCTGTTATTCCTCTGTTAAATGGTTGCACCATATCATGTCCCTTTCTGGTTACAAGTTACATCTACAGACACCAAGGAAAACAAAAACTCATTTTTTCAGAACAATATCTCCAGACTGAGAATCTTATTCTGAGCATTGCGGTTCTAGACTTGTCCACCCTCTCGCTCACAGCGATTGCCCATCAAAACTCAAAAGGTTCTTTTGAATTTTTCATACAGTCTGTGACACCCCCTCTACCTCACTGCAATTTCCATCTCAAAGGCAACTCTTCTTTTTTCTTTGCTGTTGCATTTGGGACACGGTCACGTCTGTATCCCCACAGTCCCCTGCTGACACCAACATTGTATGGAACTGCACCTCTTTCTCTATTCTGCTCTTTGATGTGCCTCTTTAGCCATACTTTGGCTTCATGGTGGAGGCACATGTGCTGCCCATTAGGCTGTGTGTGACTGAGGCTATTTTTTGCACCACTGTGTTTGTTACCACATCCATAACCCCCTGTGGAGCAATTACCCATGGAGCAATTACCAAGCTGAAAAAAGGAGAAGAAAAGATAAGACAGCAGTACAAATGTAGCTTTTTAACTCTGTACTCTGTATTGCAATTATGAAAGGGCAATCCCCACTTAAAAGGATCTAGTGGCCACAGGAAAAAAGTGTTTCTGTATTTCTTCACATGATAGGCCAAGTGTCTGTTACCAATAAGGGGGTGCTAAAACTTACATTACAATTTACATTTACATTCACAGCACTTGGCAGATGTCTTTATCCAAATGTTTGCCTACTGTTAGAGGAGTCTTGCCCCAGGACTCATATTGGTATAGTGTGATGAGCTGCCCAGGTTAGGAATCGAGCCCCACTCTCTTGCTTGAGCGGCAGTGATGGCAAACAATGCCAATAAATGATTCATTCCTCTTTTAATTTTTTTTAATAAATAGTTTGGCTTCTGTAGTTAGGAGCTGGAGCTACAAAGTGAACAGACCATACATTAGAAGCAAACAGTGACTCAAACAGCCCAAAGAGTTTCCCCTGGATTGCTTCACCAAAACGTCACAACCAGCCCAAACAGCATCCAGATCTTCATTAAGGTTGTGCAGACTTTTAGGACTATACTGCTTTGTGAATACATGCCCTCTCTGAAATGTTTGTCTGAAGTGTTTTATAGGTTTTGCATCTTTATAACCAACAGAACGCCATGCACACCCAAAAATCTGGACCACCCAAATGGTGTGTTCTATTTCGTATTGCCATAGTCATCCAGGAGTCAAAGGTATCACAATGGGCCTCACTGTCTCCTCATCTAGTCAGAGTGGGTGTCTAGTCATCGACATCACAGAACAGTTAGCATTCTCCTCCAAGAGTGTGAGATGTCCATTATGTTGCATTAGTGGCATTTCAAAAAGATGCAGGGCTGTTTCAAGGGAGTTGAAGGTCACATGTGTTAGCCTTTATCCTCCCAGTGTTGCTGATGTCATGTGGTTGAGGAAGAGTTAGCCAGTGGGTTGAAATGGATGGGATTAAACTGGGGAGAAAACTAAGAAAAATCCAAAACGTAATCACTAAAAAAAAATTGAGCAAGCTGAAAGAATTTTTGGTTGTTTTTTTTCTGTTGGGTGACTACTGAGTTCTGCTGTTAGCAATGTTAAGTAAGAAAAAATATATTATTATAAACATGCAAAAAAGAAAAATACAAATATAGTTGTAATATCTGATTAACATTTACAAACATTCAGCAACACATTTAAAGAAAAACAATCGCTTTTGAACCTACTGAAAAAATATATGATAAAAAATGCATGAGTAATGGATTCGTAGTAGCTTTAAATATTGCAAGCCTCAATGTGATTGTTTTTGTTTTGTTTTTTTTTTTTGCAATTTCACTAAATTCCCTTGTATTCCATTCTTACCATATTTTTATGTACTGTTTTCACAACAGCATTTAATGCGTGTAGCCCTACAAAATAAACTTGTACTTATGAGATAATAAACTCTTGACAATCTCATACAATAAAATCGCACCTCTCCTCATGGGATGCAAAGGGTGTGCAATTTAATCAGCAGCTTTTAGCCCCTCATCTGACCTATACTCATAGTTGTCAAGGTAACTAATCTCAAAAGCAGTTTGGCAAGTTTTTGACTAAGTGTCAGCCCATTACTTCTTCTTTAGAGTGCATGTCTCACACAACAATTAGAGCAAAGTAATACAAAAGAAAAAAGAAAAACAGGGTCATTTCCTACACTCATATCAGATAGAAAAAAAACATGAGGGGCAGAGAATAGTGACATGTAGAGAGGGTGGAAGAAAGAAAGAAAGGATGGAAGAAAGAAAGAAAGGATGGAAGAAAGAAAGAAAGAAAGAAAAAAAAGAGAGAGAGAGATACAGAGAGTTGTGCTCTCTCTGTACCTCCATTGAAGTCTCCTTCAGCACAAGCTGTTCAACTTTATTTTATCTGATCAGCAGGAGCTGAAGGACACAAATGTTGACTTATACCTATGTATATTTTGCTATTTATATTTTTCATGTACCAGCAGGTATAAATCACCAAAAGAAAACATATGTGACAATAATGATTTTCATGTGCAAGTAGAGGATCACATGGACATCTCTTCTGACGCATTAGCTGATATAATTGCCAATTCATTTTGTTTTCATATAAATCATGAACTGACATTGCATCTCAAACAAATATCATTTCAACCCTACAGCATGTACTTCTTACTATCTGACATCTTTCCACTGAACCATACCATAACATCTGTGATTTGGAATATTCATCAATGAATATTCTAACATTTTCTAACTCTTGATGCAACAATTCAAGCTCATCAGCTCCATCACATTTACACTCACAGCTTTTATATATA
>JBBPDE010000006.1:11669694-11685497 GCA_037974605.1 Nannopetersius ansorgii
TTGTGTTTACTTGTGTTATCTTTGACTAATAGTTAAATGTGTTTGATGATCAGAAACATTTTGTGTGACAAACATGCTGTCAGAGTGCGGGCCTTGAAGCCCACACTCTAAACTCCCTCGGGGAAAACAGGAACCAATCGACAGGCAGGTTTCCATGTTCAGGATGCGATTTATTTACATAAAAGAAAGAAAACAGAACTTAAACGGGCTCGATGGCCTCCAGGAACCAGAATCTCCAAAAATCAGACACAGGCAGGGGAAGTGAGGTGATGGACACATGAGGAATGGTTAACAAAGACAGGCTTTTAAACACACATAATCACAGGCTAAGCACAGGCAGGTGGAACTAAGGAACACATGACCACAAGAACACGTGAAAAAGCAAAACCCATAAACATCAAAATAAAAGCCCCAAAAACCCAACAGAAAAGCAGTGGCCCTATAGGCCACTGACCGAACCGTGACACATGCAAAAGAATAAGAAATCAGGAAGGGGGCAAATAGTTTTCCACAGCACTGTATATGCTCCCTCCTGATTTCCTCAATTTTTGATATTTATCCCATTTATATTTATTTATCATACAAAATGCAATATAAGACAAAAAGAATATGAAGAAACACAAAATGTAACGATAATTTCATTATATGAAGGAAATTTGTTTTGCAACATAAACTGCATATAGACCATGTAATAAAAGTAATTGCCCCTAAACTTGGTCAAATTTAGTAGGAACAACTGCAACTAACTGGTTCCCATGAATGGAGATCAGTTTTTCACATAATTGTGAAGGAATTTTGGCCTACTCATGCAGAATTTGTTGTGGTCCATTTTAAGATTGCTATTCTCCAACCTCTCTTTATCCATTAGAATTAAATAGGCTGTTTTTGCTGCTTTTGATAGTGCCTCTGAGATTGATCTATGTAAATGACCTGTAATTGGATTCACTGTCCTGCATTATGTCTGATTAAAAAGAAAATCAAGACATAAACCATGACAATTTTTATGCTTTATTGAATCCTCATACCTCTAAAAAGCATGGAAAATGAGATTTTCTATGATATGGGTCCCTTAAGACAAACCAATCAAATCAGAAATTGACAAACAGAGATAAGACATTACACTACACAGATTCAATGGGCCAAGAACTTTTTGAAAGATTATATTTAAACACAAGGTTCCTTGACATTGTAATACTGATTTTAAAAGACTGGATTAGGAAACAATTTCACTTTCATCACTTATTTCCTGGTATCTACAGATGGGTGACGAATTAGAGGAGAAATGTAAAGAAAACCTTCTATAAAAGAGACCAGTGAGCAATTAACCTCTTAATGTGCTATGTGGCATGTAAGAAAATGCTGAGCTCCAACTGACCTCAGGGTTGGATCTAGAGAAAGAAATCTGAGCAACTTTGAAAGGGAGTTTATTAATGTGGCGTGGATTTCAGGAACTCTTGCAATGTCAGTTTTCTGGCTGGTGTTATAATAGTAACAGTGATGTGTACTTTATGTCCTTGGGAAAGACATTAAAAAACAACCTTGTGCATTAGTGTGATATTTAAGGACATACATTATAGAAGAGCTGCTGCTTTTCATGTGACTGAAAACGTCAGTGCAGGATGTAAACAAACTGTGTACGCAGTCCGTCTAGTACTACCCAGAGAGAGATGTTAAACCCCCTTATTACAAAGAAGAAGGACCATTTAAGAGTTCAGTGGTGTAAAATTACATCTTTTTTACAGTAATGTGGAAAAAATGGTCATCACTTCCTTTTTATCCCAACTTGTGGTTGATTGCATGTGTGGTTTTCAGCAGGAGAACTGGCCTGAATACTTGGCTAATACAGTGTGGTGTCTACTGGCTGTTTTGGAGGCCACAGTTTGAGTTGATTTGATCCATTATACATTTTTTTCCTTAGTGATCTGTAGAATCTCTGTAGAATCTGTGCATTGTGAAATCTATGTGCACTGAAGCTCTTTGGTGACTCAAAATCTTAAAAAGACAATTTATTTTGCCCCTGCCTACAAAAAAATATTTTCTCAGAATGTTGAAGTATTGTTTGATTTCATGTTTTCCACTCAAAACATTGACTTATTTGATGAGTTTGCACTCACATGGACTTCAGGTTATGCCCTGGTGATTAAATCTGAATTAGGGAGGACTGTGGAACTAAAATTACATAAAACAAAGCCCTGGAGGGATCCACTTCACATCCCCAATCAATAGTCAACATACATTTTTCCTAGGTTGCAATTTCACGCAATTACTTGGGCCTGGGGATGATAAAGGCACCCAAACTCTCTTTCACAAGCTCTCTTCTCTCTCTTTTGGCTGTGTGTAATTCAGTTCTCCTCTGAAAGCCCGAGTCTAACCAGCCTTATTAGAACAGAGTGGAATGGCAGCTGAAGGCAAGCTGTGGGCTGAAGGAAAGTCAGAGATGTGGATTTTCCCTGTTCCTTTTCTGTCCTTCTCTGTTGGCTATTTGAAAAGACATAGCAAATGTTGTGCTACAACTGTTTCATGGCATTTTGTTACTGTTGGAACACAACCTTATAGAAGAAAGAAAAAAATTAGAAGAAAAAAAGCTCCCATTATACACAAAGAAAATGTCCTGGCTTTGAAAAGTTATAGCTGTAGAGATATAACTTTGATGAGGCAGACATGATGATAATCCCAACAATACTATCAGTATTACTAATAGTACTGCTAATACACACTAAATGAATGTTCATAAATAGTTCTAGGATTAAAAAGAAATACAATAGGGAATATAATAAAGGAATGTAATATTGGAAGTATAGGACCTTAACATGAGGTGGAGGTTCTTTACAATGCATAGAGGTTTTGCGTGTTCACACATTTACAAAATAAATGAAAATGAACCCTTTATATTTGAGTGTACTATTTCTGTTACTGCTGCAGCTACAAGCTGTTGTAACTTAAGAGTCCCTCTGAGGCTGTTTTTCAATATACTGTATGTCTACCTTATAGACCATGCTGAGTTCCCTCGCCATCTAATTACCTACTCTCATCAAAGTGAACTGAGTCTTAGCGAATTAAGAAACACTACACAAACCCCCCAGACACCTTCCTCCCTGCACGCTGTTGTCACTACATTAGCTTGAAACAGCAACTGGAGTTTGTATGGCAGGAAGGTGACCAACAAGAGACCAAAGCATTCATTTCTACTTTCCAAATTGTATCTGAAGCTCAAATTAAAATGTTCAGTTTCAAGTCAATCTCCTGCAGGTGCTGCCAGTTACATAAGCCCTGAAAGCAGAGTCAGGTACTGCGAGGCTTCATGCAGGGCTGATGTTGATGTGGCTGGTGATTTTGGAGCATCGACGTGTAACCAAGTCTCCGACTCCACGATCGTGGTGTCCTGAAGAATGGAGAAAAGATGTGAAATACGAGAAGATGGCAAAAGAGCATAAATCCCAATATCAAATACATCACTGTGAAGCTTTGTGTTTTGAATAAGTTATATTTACTGAGGTTCTTACAAAGAGAACTATTTGATATGCCATCTTTCCCTTCACTAATGTTTCTAAGAGATATTTAACAAGCTTTGACAGGGCTCCAATCGCTGGGGAGCATATAATGTAATCTAAGGAACTGAAACAGGAAAAAGCAATTAGCAGTCATTAAAACTTTACAATGATTATTCTCACGTGTCAGCATGCGTGCATGTGTGTGTGTGTGTGTGTGTGTGTGTGTGTGTGTGTGTGTGTGTCTGTGTGTGTGTGTGTGTGTGTTAAGAAGAATATTACTAGCATTAGCAAAATTAAAAATAGTGTTCCTGTAAAATAAGCCCACCCAGTCCAGAGTTAGGGGGCATTTTTCACTTGCTCCCCCTTAACTCACTATTTTAAATACACTAATCACCTTTTGATATTCAAAACTTAGAAGACATAGACATAATAGTAAATGTTATGCAAGAAATATATATTTCACACAAACCAACTTTAGCCGCTTGGGTTTTTCTGTAATTGTATTAAATTACATAAATTATAAATGGTAATAGTTAATAATACATGATGAATGCATGATAAGCATTCAATGCAGAAATTTCAGCGGGGTAAAATTTTTTAAATTGATTTGATACACTTTGATCCGTTCCTTGATCGGAAGCTAAATTTTCCACTGAAACTGCAACAGTTGTGCTTAAAAATGTTTTTTAGAGATTAACATGTTAAAATTTCCCTACAACTGAAAGTCATGATAGCTAGCAGATACAAGACTAATACAGAATTCACACATTCACTTTCTAATTCACTAATCTACAATTGAATTATTAAAATAACAGTTGAAAGCTGAAATTCACAGGCACCTGAACTTTGTATGCAGAAATGCATATGATATGCCTAAAAGTAATTTCAGCTCTCAAAATGAGCTTTTTCCTGATAATAAACCAACGGAAATCTATTAATACTCTTATTATGAGGCAGAGAAAGACCGTTACTGACCATATGCAGAGTACGTATAAATATTCCTCCTTGTTTCTGTTAGAGAAACTGGAGGTTTACAATTGTCCAGTGAAAGGGCAATTAAAAACTAGCAGAAGTTATTAATATTGTACTGTTGGTAAGCATACACTCTTACTAAAGGTGCTTAAGGTGCTAATAAATGTGTGTTAAAAAGAAAGATTAATAAAATTAAATCAAGCAATTGAAGATGTTTCCGTATAAGATCTTACATCTCAGCCTATTGGAGGACCTTTTGGGAGCTTTATATATCAAAAATATAGAATGTGGTTAGAATTAATTAGTTGTCTGTTACTGGTCAGACATGAAGCTGTGCATGTATGTCCGAAGCAGCCATGAAGGGCATCAGGACAGCCATCAAAAGATCTGTCCCTCACACCAGCAGGCACTTTTCCTTTGTAATGTTAAGGAGACACATTCCAGTAAGAAGCATGACAGGCTTTGAGAGCGAGGGCTGATCACGCTTGCACAGTTCTCCACCTCTGTCTTCATTCAGGACAATGGGGAAGACCAAGGGCTCATTAGAGACCAAACTTCAGAAGAGCTCGCTGCTGAAAGACCTTATTAAAGCTCCTCCATGTCAAAAGCAGCTGAAAGGTCTTAATGGCATGTCATATAAATAACCATTCTGGACAGAAGGTGTTTCAGCTGCAAATTAGATCACAGGCTGAAAGAGAGTCTGACCACTGAAGACATTGTTTACTTAACAGCATACTTCAGCACTGTGCTGTGCGTACCACTCAAGCATTTTTTACTTTCAAACAAGTGCGTTATTTCTTCATTCGCCGAATGCATGCTGTGCTTGAGTTGTAATTATACAAATACATGTTTTTTTTTAATTCACAAAAGAATGTTACCCTGTGATAAGCAAACATGCAGTTATATTCACATAATTTAAAGTGGTGTAATGACTACATATTCTCAACCAACTGAACAACATACAGATTTTAGTGCATGTACATGAAGGTACTCGGGTCCACTGTCCACCTCACTCCACTGTTTGCTGCATTGGCAGTGAATGTGTGTGTGTGTTGTGTGCGTTGCTGCAGGTTGGTATTACTTCCTCCAGCAGATTAGGGAAATAATTAATTTCCTTTCCGATATGGAAGACTGGCTGTAATTAAAGAGATGAGGGAGGCAGTGAGAGTATCTCTCTCTCTTTCTCTCTTTCTATGTCTTACTCTCTCTCTTTCTGTCTCACTTTCTCACTCGCTCTCGCTCTCATACACTCGTAGACATCCTTTTAAGACTCTACTAACTAACTAACAGGGCTTCTAGTAACAAAATATGGTAAAGGCAAATACATTAGAGATAAGAGGATGCCATAAGCGAGTATTTCCCTCTGTTTCTCTCACACTTTCTCTTTCCATTACTTCTTCTCTCTGTTTTTTGCCCCCCCCCCTTCTCTCTCTTTCTCTCTCTCTCTCTCTGCTTTCCTCTATATCTGTATATTTCCTCTTCACTTTTGTCTCTCTATCTCTCTCACGCACACACCATCTTCCCTTTCTCCATCAATGCCTCTGTTTCTATCTAACACAAATACATACAAGCAAATGTATGCACAGACAAATAGACAAACCTTTATTTTAAAACGGTTAAATAAAGAAATAAATAAATAAGCGGCCACCGATACTGGCAAATATGCCAAGTAAGCTTTTTTTCTGAGTGAAAACAGTAAATCAGTAAATCGTTTATTACTACCGAAATAATGCGCCTCGGATTTGTTTTTTAATTAATCTCTGTCCGTCGATGCTTTTATCATCCCGTTATTAAACTGAATCGTCTCTCTTTCTTCTTAGATCTCATTGCAAGTTCCACATTCAAGAAACTCATAAGTCTAAATGCGTTTACATTCCGTTCCTCGTTTGGTAAATTGTAGATGAGATATATACCCTTCACCCGCGGGAGTTTGGGGAGTAAAGCGTGTCTGATGTAGTTTAAGTGTTTGCAATAAGCCACCCCAAGAGCCATGTGTGTCTTTAAGCGGTGCCGCGTGTGTCCGACAGGGGGCGTGTCTCCTCCTCTCCTGACGGAGCTGCTGCTGCTCCATCTCTCCAACAGCCCAACTCTACTTTCCCCTGCTCCTCTGCCTCTCTTCGACTCATGTTGCGTTTTCCCGCAGAGGTAAGGCTGTTTCTGCTTCATCTCACTGCGCTTTAAACTGCGATTGTTCGCTCCCGCGCGGGTCCGGAGCGCAAAAACCGGTCAGAAATTAGGCAAATAACGTATTTGGAACTCGTGACGTTTTATTATTACCTCTAACGAGTCCGGCGTGAGGACAACCAGAAAAGGTGCGATTTAAACTTAGGCGTGCGTCTCGTGGCGGTGCGCGCGGTGTCCCACGAGGCCATCTTCAGTACCTGTGGGGGGGTGCGGTGGGCGGTTATATAGTTAATTAAGCATATTAAGATGTGACCCTTCAGCGTGTGCTTATAGACTCGAGCGGGACTAATGTAGAGGGGAGAAGAAACGAAGGGGGCATTTAAACCCACTGTGGTGGTCTTCCTTAAAAATTAATCCACAGACAGTTTGACACGACAGGCACAGAAATGACCCTGCTGATGAGCCCTGAAAGTCGCTTCACATAGTCCTCCCAGGTTAAGTTTATAATGGCGATAAAAGCATATGGCAATTTTGCTAGAGAGAGCTCCAAGTTATAATTCACGCGAGCCTGAACCTTGCGAGAAAAAAACTGAGGTTTTAATTGGGGTAGTGTTGGTGGTGGTGGTGGTGGTGCTGGTGGTGGTGGTGTGTGTGTGTGTGTGTGTGTGTGTGTGTGTGTGTGCGTGCGTGGGTTTGGGAGAGGGGAGTAAGCGAATAGACGAGGAGAGGTGCGCCAGTACTCCGCCCCAAAAAAGGGGATATAATTTATGAAGCATGAGGAAGAAAGCGGTAACTTTTTAAAATTTAAATGACGTGTCTGGTTACTTAAAGGGTAATTTCTCTCAGTATATATAGATACTTTTAAACGTGTGTCTGTGTGTTTCTCTTTCTATACGTATATATGGCGTACACACACACACACACACTCGTGTGGCTCTATATATACGTAGGCGTGTGAGTGAGTTTACGCAGAACAAAAAAATGATCTAAAAGGTCTCATCTGATGTCTGTACGGCCATACATAAGTGTTCATGCTCCTGATAAGTGGATTCGCTGAACTGAGCTCTGTGTGAAGAGGGACATGCAGGGTTTGTTCTGTTTCTGTCTGTGAGTCCGCTCTGTCGCTGTCCGCGGTGCTGAAGCCACCTCTCAGCCTCAGGAACTCCAGGGAGAGTGGAGGGAGGGAGGCTGGGTCACTCTGGACCACATAAAAATCTCAGGATTCCCACACTTTACACATCATCAACAGTCGTGACGCTATAACCGTGGAGTGACAGTGGTGATTCTTTTTCTCTAGAGAGAACGTCAGACGAAATGAGAATTTATTTCACAGGCCTTAAACAGAATAAACAGAGGCACGACTCTTTCTAACCCCTAGAAAAAGTTATTTTTATAGCAAACCTTTTAGATCACGCATCACACAAAACTCTGACCAGACGTTGATCTATATTTGTCAGAATGGAAAAAGGCTCCATCACGACCCGGTAAAGAAGATAGTTACATACACCTGCTGATGAGGTCTGGCGCAAAACATCGGGGGTGGTCCTCCATCAAAACAAAACGATCGTCTATGATACGGCCCAGAACTGATCCGCTATGAGCACCTTATGGCAAGAAAAAACACCGAAACGCGTCCAGGGAACGCTCTTCTGGGCCTGTTTAAATGACTGGGGTTCGCAGCTCATACCGAGCCAGGCGCTTCTGTTCCACTTCAGGGGCGATGAAGAGTGATCAGTCCAGTCAGACACGGCGTTTATTTCCATGCGTGAACGTTTAAAACCCGAGAAGGCGGAAAGATTATGAGCACTAAGATTCTGTTACAAACTGTTGACATGTTTATTTGACCGGTTAATTGTCATTGCGCGGGGAATCTACAATTTTCACATCGATTTTCTGTTTTTCTGCTGCTCTTTCCAATGACGTAGAGTGGTGAGGTGATATATATATACATACACACACACACACACACACACACACACACACACACACACACATATATATATGTGTGTGCGTGTGTGAAGGGTGGGGGGGGGGGATAGCGAGGTCGCATCTTATACTATTTGATGAGAAATTCTCTGATATAACGGACGGAGAAAAGCCGCGCGCGGTTTGATTTGCAGAAGGCGGGATCGATGAGCGGTCAGCGACCCCCCAGCCAAACACGGCCAGCGTCTCCCGCTCTCTCTCTCCCTCTCTCTCTCTCGACGTCAGTGGCTGTGCAGCAGTGCGGTAGAAGCGCCGGGCAGCTCGTGTGCGTGGCTCCCGTGCACCCCGCGATCGGCTATAGGCTCTGGTTCTACCTCTCTAGCAAACGCAGCCGGTTTTAGCTCGAGATCCTTTGCTCACCTCCTCCTCCTCCTCCTCCTCCTATTCGTCGTTCTCCTCCTCCTCCTCTTCCTCATCACCCTTCTCTCTTCCAGGCTGCTTCCTCCTGGATGGATTCGGCCCGGATGCCTCCCGTCTGCTAACATGGACGCCCCGGCGCTGGCTCAGACTGAAGGCTGCTGCTGCTACGGCTCCTCGGCGCACTGAGACGGACACGGAGAGGCTGGCGGCCGGAGCCGCGACCATGCCGTGATCATCCCGCCCTGCACACCACACGGTCCGGGGGGAGCCTTCTACGACCCGAGGGAATTAAAATAAACAGACAACAACAACAACAACAACAAACAAACAAAAAAGACTCGTCCACTCTTCTGTTTTTATCCGCAGGCACCATGAAGATTACCTCCTCACTCATAACTCATGCGAGATTCAGGTGCTGTGTCAGGCTTCTGCTGCTGCTTCTCTTATGTGTGGGATATTCTCGAGGAATGCCGCACGTTCTGAGATTCGGTAAGAGCACGCTTCTCTCCTTTTTTCACCGCTACTCTCTTTTCCAGCCTTCTGATTTGGGCGCCATAGTTGTTTTCGTTCACTCCCCGGTTCACGTGTTGCTGTGACACTCGCTCTTACTATCAGCTGTGTTCGAACGATACATGCACGCGCTCTCCGGCGAGGGTCGCGGCCACGTTGGCAAAACCTCGAGCCCACTTTAGGCGTTAGAGCGCGTCAGGCGCACCAGCAGGTGGTTTTTTGTCAGCTGCCAGCGAAGCTGTGTGGATTTAAATGGGCTTTAAACGCGTGCACCTTCTGACCTGGACAGAGATGATGTGTAAATGTCCATTCGGTCATCACTGTGTTGCTTATTATGCTCACACACACACACACACACACACACACACACACACACACACACACACACACACACACACACATGCAATGATTACACACACGCACACACATGTATATATATAGCCTATGTATATACACCTACGCACACATATGTAATGAAACCTGCAGTGAACATATAACATACGTCTAGGGCTAGAAAAGTAAAAATGCTTGAAATGAGTTGATTCATCACTGGTGCTGCTGGAGTTGAATGTTATATGATGAGGGACACTTTGTCTCTTTTCCACACACTTTTTAAATGCATGGAAGATAGACATTTGACACAGTCCTACACAAAATCCTCAAAGCCAAATTAACATCCAGATGGTCACTGGTGTACAGCTGGTTGTTAAATATTTCCACAAGATAGGGGTTAAATCAATGTTGTGGCTTGATCTGTGTTGGCTTGAAGTGCAGTGGTTCTTCCCACCGTCTTATTGTTTTTACCCTGGCTTTGCATGTTGCCATTAGCAACCGTTTTAAAGAAAAGCTTTGTTTCAGAGGGAAACCTGGCCATTTCAGACAGACCAAGGGCCTTCCGCTTCTGCTATGGTTCCAGCTATACCTAAAAAACCCAATGAATTGGACAGTGAGAAAACACCTTGTGTAAACACTGGGCTTTAAGACTGTTTTAAGCTGCTGCTCTTCCAGTGTAGAGGGCCTGGCTGGAGTTTGCCTTTTTTGGCCTCACTCAATGCGATCAATCTGATGTGAAATGCACCCTGGGGAATTACCACAGCACGGCCTGTGCTTTCCTTTAATTATGTGATGTGTCAAAGTGATTTCCTGATCGCAGGAAGTGAAGTGCTCGTTTGATTTAAGACGTGCACAACACCAACACTGGGGCTGCTAGAACTGAAACGAGCACAGGGCCGCCGAGGCTCATTTACGGAGCGTTTTCCTTTACACGGTGGGATAAGAGCTTGTTGTAGCAAACTGATCTGGGCCAGTCTGCTTTCATTGGCAATGCACAAATAGTCCAATGAGAAAACCTAAAAAGCAGGATTCACATCTCCCTATAAATGTTTTATTAGACCCACAATTATAACAAAACAAAAACAAGCCAGACCTGCCTACAACTGGTAATCTGCCATTTGGCTGATGTTTGTTTTATTTTATTACCAGGCCTCTGAATTTGCAACCACTTTTTAACAGAGCATCTTCGCTTCCCTCCTGTGAGCTATAAGCGAAGACTCTCACCGCTAGGTAACACGATTAGGGAATAAGAGGTTGCATTATGGTGAGTGGTTTGGCGGTTTGCACGTCTGCAGGGCCTTTGAGAGAGACGCTCCAAGCTCATTGCGCTGAAACGGAGACACAGTGTTAGCCTGCATGTTTACAGGTGGATTACTGTAATCGGACACAGCCATCCAGTGTGGCCAACATCCTTTGAGGAACACAAAGAGAGGCAGTCAGCTTAGGGAGGAGCCAGAAACTAACTAACTTTCTTTCTCTCTTTCTATCTGTGTTTCTTTATTTCATTGATCTATGCGTGGCCTCATACATCTTACTAGCTCAGTAGATACAGAAAGGAAAACATTATTTTCACATTGCATTAACATCATCAATGCTATTTTATGATTGATGCCACAATTATTACATATACATATTTATGATATTTTATTTATATGTAGCTTTTTATTATTATTATTATTATTATTATTATTATTATTATTATTATTATTATTATTATTATTATTGATAGTTCATATATTCTTTACATTTCAAATAATAATTTTATTTAATTGTGATACTAATATGTTATGCACAAGAATGAGAAACTGAAACTTGTATTGGGAAACACAGGTGTCAGGTAACATTTTAAGGGAACTCTCCTGGCTGATTTGATTTGTTTCTTTACCTAAGCTAATTGTACTTCAGTGGACCTATCTGTGGTCAGCCCACAAATGTTTGTTGCTACAGTTGGACCAGCTTTGCAATGATTCCCTTCAAACAACAAGAATTTGTAGCATTATATCTTAGTTTCTGTCCAAATCCATGTGTCTAATGTGCTTTATTAAGAACAACAAAATTTTACTGTGTGTGTGTGAAAGGTCATAGGTATACATCGGGCATACAAAAGAATGCGATTATTGGTGGAGAGTGAATTGCCCAGGTAATTTGACAATGTAAAACAGACATGGATTATGGTATACCAAAATGCCCATATGCAACCTTTATTCCAAAAATAAATGTGTTATCAATAGGGTGTAAAGTGATTGTGTCATAATCCTACTAATCCTGTATCACCAGTCAGTATATCATAGCCTATTCTGAATAAAAAGGAATAAGGGAAGCTATAACCTGAAGCAGCTAGCACAGAGGGAATAAATGATTTCCATAGAATTGGCCAGCGGGGAGAGAGGGAGATAGAGCTTCTGTCTTTTGCATGTGTCATCAGATTCCTACCATCAGGAAGCAGCTGGCCAGGACAACAGCTGGCTAGCTGCTTCTACCACATAGACAGACATGCTTACGTGCAGAGAAAGCTCCCATGAATCATTTCTGTTCTTTTATTCTGATGTATATGTTAGCCATCAATTGTTAGTGCATAGAATGCTGATTGTGGGTAACAGGCTAACCTCTACAATTTCATGCTACAGTGGTGGTCTTACTATTCAGATACGTTATGGCTTTCTAATGGATGGACAAGATGGCACAAATATAGGATTATGATACTTAAGGACATTTTCACGATACATGGTCTAATTTTTTAATGGTTTGGTAAGTTGGAATAAAAACACGATTCACCAGCAGATCACTGGCGTCACATTCAAAAAATGCCCTTAGACACTATATATGTGCCTTTTTTACCAGTTCACACACTGTGGATCCCTACATCAAATCAAAAAGGGCAATCTATGAACTCAAATATGCTCACTGTAGAGTGGCAACAGCTATATCACGTGGCAACAGCTAGGTCACTTGTGTGCTCCAGCTGAACCTCCTTTTTTAAAGAAACATGCAGTCCTTCAGTATTGTTTAAGTACTGACAACACAATGATATTTTCAGACGAGCTTAACATGATGTCATCTCTTGTGGTAAAGGTATCTTTATATTGATCACCCCTACATTGTATTAATCTTTGCTAAACCGGGGTATTATGCAACGCGTGTGTAGCATATGTGTGATACCTAGGTGTTTGACCACATAACTCTCATATAGAAGCAGCTCAGCCACTGATATAATGACCCATGTTTTTTACCCTTTCAGCAGTTAAATGGCTTTGCAATCTTGCTAATACCATCACCTAACAGCAAAAGAACAATGTGCACAACCTCTCGCCCAAACAGCTTGTAAATAAGAAGATTTACCGAGAATGAAAGCGACTTAGAGACAATACATGGATAAGCGGATGAGTGAGCAGTAATGTCAGGTAAAAATAGGAATGACATTTCACAAACCGTTGTCTCAATTAATCTGTTTACCCTAATCAATCATGCTAAGACAGCATCACTCAGACATCAAGATTCAGATTTTTTATTATTATTGAGGCTATTATGATTCCATCCCTTATTTGGCATTAAGATGTGAAGTCGATGCAAATTGCATGACTGCACTGGTTAAGAAATGAAATCGTTACTCATTTTCTATCCAAGAGAAACACTTTAAATATATTTTCAATCAAAAGACTGCATTCATTTTGCATCACATTTTTTTCTAAGGACTTCAAGGTCAAGAGTTAGATGGTCGGTCACTTTGTTTCTGTGTCATTGTTGTCTATCTTTGTGGTGCTGACCATTCGTTTGGAACAATGCTGACCTTCATTACCCCCTCCCTGAGTACAGGCCTGTTCCTACCACCAGTTTGGTGACCTTGGGTATGTGTGACGGTATATGGTCATGTGTAAAGGAGATATAGCACTTGTGCCTGTGTGTATTTTTACTGAACCATGGGGAAAACACAGAGAGCCTTCTGCTACTCAGCTCATATTTCAAAGTGGTAGTTTATGGCTTTGTCGAAAAGTGCACATTTGAAATCAAAAACAGGAGGAGAGGCATATTTCCCACCCTTCCAAGTCAGGCCCCACAAGGAGACAAAAGAGGGCATTGGTTTCTGAACAAGATTGTCTCTCTTGGAGTTAAGGGTACACCACCTCATACACTTTTTTGTGGCTGGTTGGAATAATTGTCTTGGTGGACGGGCCATGTAACTGTGTGTAGAAGGTATAGTCTCTGTTCAGCTTGTAAAGCAAAAATACTGAGCATCTTAGTGCAGTGCATGGGGTATTTTAATTTTGCATCGCTTAGATTTACAAATGTTACTCATTTCATAAACTGAGGACAAGAGGAAAAGTGTAGGACTGGATTATGCAATGTAGCAAACCACAATGAACTTCACAAAAATTAAATATATGTGACTTAATAAGTTCTCTAATTCTAGCTGGCAACGTGTTTCTTGATAACTCAGATTTAGCTTCTTAGAATAACCCCCAGCCACTGAAACCACTGATATGCCAGCCTTGAAAGCTTTCCGGACAGAGCTCCAGTAGTGGCCAGAGCAAAGGGGTCAGTGTGTCATTAAAAAAAACAAAAACCTGTCTTGTTGCTCTCCTGACACAGCACATACAGGTGAAAATTTAATACACAAAAATGGCCTAATTTAAAATCAAATGCACTACACTAGAGGGTATAAATGACCACATAAGGATTTGATTCACACAAAATGCTGTAGTAGAATATAACTGATAAAAATAAACACCAAGCGTTATTTGTAATTTTTACATAGAAGATATTTATATTTATATATTTTTTTGCACAAAGAATGAGTACAATGAATGATTTATTATTATAACATTATCATGACAAATTCTGCTGTATAATCCAGTTAAATCACGTTAATGCAATTGACAAATCATGACCCCCCAGATGTAAATGGAATATTATAGTCTGTTAGCTTTGTGGCTGTGTAAGTTCACTCAAATTTACAAACATCTGTACACCAATATGTTGCCCCTTGGCTGTGGATTTATGAGGTTGTGAAGGTCGTATACAAAATACAATTGGGAAACAGTGACATATTCTAGCTAGAGTAATTGATAGCCATATGTTTTTTCTTCTTAATTAAATTAATTTGCTGTGGGGGTACTTGTGGGTGGGAGTTGGGACATTTGAAGGACCTTGATATCTTGAAGCCTTTTGTGTCCATGAAACACACAAGTGCACATTTGTTTGTGTGTGTTCACGGATGTGTTTATATATGTGCATATAAAAATGTGCATATGTGATTATAAATGACTAAATTCATGTTATTACTGACTGCATACAGATGAAGATTTATTGCAGGAAAATGTACTATGTTATTTAGTCAAAATAGCTTTCGTAAATGCTAAGTAATTGTCAGTTACCAACAACAGACAATTGCATTCGTTCTAAATTCTCAAATGTATTGATTAATTAGAATATTTACTGAAGCATGTTTTAATTAGGTATGACCTCCTAGATCCCACAGCACTTCATAACCAGAATAGTGGCAGTTTTTTTGACCAGGGCTTCATGCTTCTTTAGTCTGTACTTGTTCCACAGCTCTTTTCTCTCTCTTCATTCAATATTTTGTATGCATTGACTGTCCATACATTTTTGAAGGGGATAAATAAATTTCAAAACATATTTGAGTTAATTGACTTTATATTGCTTAGTGCTGCCAGTCTGAATTATCAGCTCTCTCAAATAGACTGTAGAAGATGATTTTTTTTATGGGTATTACACTGTGTCCTGGCCCACAGCCAGACGACTTAGAGTAAATATATTTAAATCATCTCTAAGCTGCTTAAAATATTCATATTTCACTCACAGCTAGTTTATAGAAATATGAAACTCTCTCTTACTTATGAATCAGTTTCATGCTTAAAAATCTACCCTTTTTTATTTTAAAGAACAGAGATGCAACGAGCAGTATTGGTGACTTAAAATGACTGTGTGTGTGTTTGAGAGAGAGAGAGAGAGAGAGAGAGAGAGAGAGAGAGAGAGAGAGAGAGAGAGAGAGAGAGAGAGAGAGAGAGA
>JBBPDE010000006.1:11733683-11748369 GCA_037974605.1 Nannopetersius ansorgii
CTCTCTCTCTCTCTCTCTCTCTCTCTCTCTCTCTCTCTCTCTCTCTCTCTCTCTCTCACTCTCTCTCTCTCTCTCTCACTCTCTCTCTCCCTCTGTGTGCTTCTCTCAGGTCTGATTCGGTTACAGGAGCTCATTAAGGCACCCTCTCGTTACAATATCCGGTTAAAAATCAGACAACTGCCAGCTGAGACAAAAGATGCCAAACCGCTTCTTAAAGAGATGAAGAGGGGGAAGGAGTTCCATGTGATCTTTGACTGTGGCCATGAGATGGCTGCTGGCATTCTCAAGCAGGTGAGGTTCTTAGTGCAGTGTTACTGAAGGCTCACACAACATTCTGTTCTCATACACCAAAGCTTTCATCATGTTCTCTCTCCACCCAAATATCATACTTTATGAAGTGGTCCGTGTATATCCTGACATGCTAAAGCAATTATGGTTTATAAGGTTTTCATTTCAGCTGTACAAAGGAAAGAGTTAATAGTTCAAAGTCTAACTCAACAGAAAGTGTTCGTGTTTCTCTGGCTTGCAGCATTATCAAATATTAAAGAGACCATGATTCACTTTGACTTCAATGCTTTTAATCAATTTCAGACTGCGAGATTGGTAATGAAGGTCAAGGGTACTCATCATTGGTGGTCTGTAATATATGTTTCTCTAATGAAAACTAATGAGCTAGTGTACAGGCTTCACCTAAAACATTCCCAGTCATTTATTTATCCATTTTTTATTTTCCTTCCAATTTTGCCATACGAGTTGTAAATCTCTCTCCTTTCGTATGACCTTACAACAGGATTCAACACAGAGAATCCTAAGATACTTCTCCTGAGGACATGTACTGCTGTCTGTGCAGCATTGTTGAGTACCTCAGCATGGAGGACATTAATGAGGGCTTTGCTTGCTTTGACAACAAAGCAAGCACTACACTAGCAGAGTGAACAGAGAAACCTTGCCTTCCAACATTTCAAATGAGAATTTGGCCAGTTGTGTTTTCTGGGAGCCAGCCCAAAGGTGGCACATGGTACAGTTGGAAATAGGTATAGCTAAGCAGATTCTTTAGTCAGTGAGCCAATATGGGAGATATTCTCAGCCTGGTATGGGATCTGCAAATTCTTTTTTTTCTTTAGTGACTTTCAGATATGCTTAGATAGATGAACTATTGTCCCATAGCCATATGGAATACACAGAGAAGTGATTAATCTTAATCTTAGTGATTGGACGATGTATTGTAAATACCAATTGTTAAACCTGTGTGTAGGATACAGTTGTTCTAGTGGAAATTGTGTTTCATCATACATCTTTTGTTCAATAACTGTTTCAATAAAAGGGTATGTTAAACACTTCAGAAGAACACTTTTAAATAGATCTGATGTGATGTTAGAACATGGACCTTAAACAAGATTTTTTTGTCAAAGAAGGAATGTTTGGAGTCTAAATTTTGCATCCTTATGTTAGTACCAGAGCTGCTGGGTTTACACTAGGCTTGCATTTCTAACAAACTAAACGCCACTCAAACTGTTTACATAAATCCCCAAAACCCATCTCAACACATTCAAATTGCATCCAGCTCTTTATTAAGGGACACAGACTTTTAATACACCAATACAGGCAACACCAGGGCTGTTCTTCACAAAATAATCATAGGTAAGACTAAACTTGGGTCAAATTCTTTTGTATTTATGACCGTCATTGTCACTAAAATTATAAATTAGCATTCCTACTTCTACTTGGACACTTTGTGAATAAAAACATTAAAGGTTACCCGCAGTTTCAGCTCAATGACAAATTTCATTCTGATAGTTTGCAGTAAGTCGTAGTGCCATAAATAACATCAATTTGAGTGTGTTGAGAGACATTTTGGGAATGTATAATGGAACACATTTGGGTGACTATTAACCAGTGTTAGCAATGCTCTCACTGCTTTAGTTCTAGCACCAAACATGTCTTCACTGATTGACTACATCGGGGGTATGGAAAAAGTTGTTTAAATTTGTTTTTTTCTGAATTGTTCCTTTAAAAACGCTGTGCATTTTTAGATTTTCTTTTTTTACAATGTTTTGTGGTCATGTAGTGTTTAAAAACTGAATCTTGCTGCTGCTCGTGCTGAACTGGAGGTCAGAGGTGAATTCTGGAAAAGTCTGTAATTCTGTGGTTGAGAGAGAACTACTGTAAGTCACATTCACACCAAGCGGTTACCAGGCTGCTTGGCTCTGTGTTGGTCTGAGTGCTGCTTACTGATCGTTGTGAAAATGTTTTTCCTCTGCCGGGCTGAAAATGTCTCCTGGAGGCTTTCCAGTCCACCTGGACAATTAGCCACCCGACACCAGCCGCAATTACTGCCCTGACCCCAAGCCATTCTAATCGCCCTCTCCACTCCCCCGCTACAATAATAATCTGTGATTCATAATCAGTTCAGAGCTCAGCACACCCGAGCTCCTGAAGCACTCACGTTCACCTGCTTGGCTGTAAGCACTGGCTTACACCGTGTGGCACGGAGCCAGACCAGCTGATGGCAGTGCTCTCTGTACACTAACGCAAGCCAGCAGCACACCTACTTCAGCAGCAACAGCAGAGAGCGTACCACAAACATTTCTATTCGTGGCGGTGGGAGAGCAGGAGGGCAGCATTTGCTCACTTGTGTGGTCGACGCGGCTGCTCCGGCCAGATGCTCTTTCCGAGTGCAGCCTCCTGAATTTTTCATGTCACCCCTGAGAGGTGCACTGATAGAGTGAACGGCTGAAACAGATCGACACTTGAGCCCAGCGATTGTCGCTGTATCGTTCCACAGCACAACAGCTTGGCCCACAAACTAATTAGCGTTATGGATCGAGCCATCTATCAGTCTGTGAAGGATGCTAGCAGAATGCAGGTTTGGGTTAGAGAGTAAACCTGAGAGCTCGTTATCGTTATGGAGACATACGGTGGAAGAGCCAAATCAAATCCCATCTGCTCTGTTGTTAGATTACTCCATGCCCCTAGCCTCCAGCTGTGAACAGGAAATCAACACTCATACCTCATGAGCTCCAGCAGCACTTCTCCAAAAGTGGGCAGCATTACCTTCACCGCCACGTAATATGGTTATTTCAAGGAATGACCACAGTGGACAGAAAGGAGTATTCCCTGCAGAAGAGGATGAACATGCCATACACAGGAAAAAAAAAAACAAAAACAGAGGAGCATCTGTGCTGATTCTGCACTGGATTAATACATTTTGCACTATTTCCTTCTTGCCCTTTGCTTCAGTGATTTCAGCTATATTAATGCTACTGTTGTAATAATTTTAATTATAAAATCCCTCTCTCTCTCTCTCTCTCTCTCTCTCTCTCTCAATCTATCTCAGGCACTAGCCATGGGAATGATGACAGAGTATTACCACTACATTTTTACTACACTGGTAAGAGAAGCAATGTGTTTCCTCCTTAATATAAGAATAAGAGCCATTTGTTTATCAATTATGAAGGCTCTGCAAATAAGACAAGAGTGTGAGTGTACATTTATGGAGCATGACAGTTCTCCTGCGTTCAGAAAGACACTGTATCTGTATTGGGTCAAAAACAAGAGGAGATCTTTTTTCCATCATTTTATTCATGGAGCTGGCTTCATAGTTTAAATTCCAATGTATGAAATGGCACTTAAAAAAGAATTAAAAAAGAATTTTACAGATGTAGTTGTGATAGTAGTAGCAATAGCAGTGGTAGTCATAGGGGGAAATATTTGCTTCTTATTAACAAGTACATCATATCTTCATTAAAGCAAGTTTAAATTAAAAGACATGAAAAACGATGATTTATTTCTATAAATATGATGTAACTAAATGTTAAAACTAATTTGAACCTAACGTGAGATAAAACATATCAGGTATACAAGCTATCGGAACAACTAGTCAGAGTAAGCCAAAATCAATAAAGACAAAGCTATCACCTGCAGATATCTGTATTACCTCCCTCCCTGGTGTGATTTGAAGTAGTTCTACAGGTGCTATTTGCATCCATCTTAATGTCTGTTGACATCTACATATACTAGAAACAAGGCAAAAAAAACCCCAACAACCTTTGATTTGGAAACAACTGATTAATCTCTGACACTTCTGATGATAAGACTACATGAAAGAAAAGAGGAGAGAGAGATTAGAGCAAGCTATACTGACACTCAGTGCTTGTATAACTGACACGGCCCGTGGCCTAGTTCAGAGGGTTCTTCCCTTGCTGAGATTTTGACAAGTGCTCTTTTGCTCCTCTTCTCCTCTCTTGTTATTATCCCTTCCTTTCTCTCTCTCTCTCTCTCTCTCTCTCTCTCTCTCTCTCTCTCTCTCTCGCTATTTCTCCCTCCTTTGTCCCATTTTCAGGACTTAGACGTTATTAAAATTACATTTTTATTAAGCCCATATCTCACATACATCAGTGAGTCGCCTGCACCCCTCGCTTTCCTCCACTGCCCGTTTTACAGCGAATTAAAAACCTCTGAGCCCTCAATTCTGCTCTTCGACTTTGCACTGATTATGATATGTACCCTCAGTAAAAAAAAGCACATTTACCTGCTGAGGAAAAGCATATTTTATTTCATTTTCAGTGCAATGCAAGCTAGCCAAAAGAAATTCCTCAGATGCATATGGAGAAGCAAATAGGAGCGAAAAAGAGGAAGAAGGATTAGAGATGTCTGAAGTTCCAATAATTAGTTTTGCCAATAGAGAGCCTGGCAGATAGAAAACTCAGCACTGTGAGCTTAATTCACCCAACAGAGTGAACAACCGTGCCACAGAACGGGTACATATGGCCTCCATTTTCTGCCAAATTTCCTTCCCCTAACTGTGTGTGAGTGTGTGTGTGTGTGTGTGTGTGTGTGTGTGTGTGTGTAAAAAGAGACAGGGAAAGAGATTCTTATCTTACATGAAGCATCACACTGCAATGTCACATAGCAACAGAGCAATGTTTAAACTGTTTGATTTGAACTTATACTGTAATATGTTTATTTATACGATATATTTTATTGACACTAAGTTTTTTTTTTCATTCAGGACCTCTTTGCTCTGGACGTGGAGCCGTACCGCTACAGTGGTGTCAATATGTCAGGGTTTCGCATCCTAAACACAGAGAACAGCCAGGTCTCGTCCATCATTGAAAAGTGGTCTATGGAGCGTCTCCAAGCACCCCCCAAACCTGACTCTGGCTTATTAGATGGCTTTATGACGGTATGCCGGCGCTGTTCTTTTTTATTGGTGTTTTTTGACCCTATCTTACCTTATGTATTGCTTGCAATAGAGGCAGAACTTTGTCAACATGTCCTTTAACTCATTGTTCATGTTGGCATATGGAAATAAATCTTTCTGATAGAGCGCACACACACACACACACACACACACACACACACACACACATTCAGAACAGAATTCAGATCACTAAGGGCTTATTATTGATTTGTTTCATCAGAAACAAAGTCTGAAGTGTGAAGTATATTCTTATTTACGTGTTGGCAAGGTCAAAGTAGTTGTCTGTGACACAAGCAGAATGAAAAGTACGTTAAGCAATCACATTAGTTAAGAAACATCGTTTTACCTTGCTTTTCCTCATTGCTGGCTCTGTTTGAGTATGAATGCTGTGGTTTCTGGATTATCTTCTTCAATACATATTGTCATTTATTAAAGGGAAATCAATAAAGGAAATAGCAGTCTTTATTGTATAATTGATGTGAAGGCATCTGATACAGTAAGCGTGCTGCACTCTTTCTGCACAAAACGCAGCCTTTCCCTGAGGACCTGAACCCACAACCTTCGGGGGTGTGCTGTGTTCTGAACCTTGTGTGATAAGCAGGGCCTCTGCCTCAATGATCTAAACGCTGTCTGATATCAGCATGCTGGCAGTAATGACTTCTCCACAGCTCTCTCTCAACACTGCCTCTCTGATCTGGGAACAGCGCCAAACCGTGAACTCACCAGAGACAAGGAGAGAAGCGAAACAGAGGAAGAAGGCTGGCAAGAGAGCCCACTAGTGTTAGGAAATCTGCCAACAATGCTGTTATAGGTTATAAAACAATGACGTGTCTCCGGACTGTACTGGTGACCTTCCCTTTTTGAGTGAAGGAGTAGTAGTTGACCTGTCCCTGGCACTTATGGAGGATGCCCACACACGAGGTAGAAAAACAGCTTTGTGATTGGGGGCTTGGGTTTGGATGAATATACAGAGACCAGGACATATATACTCTTAAAGATGAAAGTGCCTAATATGGTTCTTAGGAAAATGTCAATGAAGAACCACTGTTTTCCCCTAAAGAAAAAAAGAAGAAAAGAAAGAATCTTCTAGTGAATCTTATTAAGTAAATTAGATGCGCACATGTAAAGAACATTTTAAAGTTAAAAAGGACCTCAACATAATGCAAGGGTTCAATACCAGCTAAAGATTTTTTTTTCATCACAGCTCCAAGCCAAGAACCTTTTGGGAATCTTTCTTTTCAAGAGTGTACCAGATCACAGCAGTTCTAAGAAGAATAAACAGTAAGCACAATAAGAAAAATCTATTAGAAGTTGAAAGGACCTAGGTCCATGTCAACACACACACATATGCACGCACACACACACACGCACACACGCACGCACACACACACACACACACACACACACACACACACACACACACACACATACACATACACACAATATAACTCTTATGGAGTAATCAGTCTTTACTTGTCTGTAAAAAGGAGAGGAGAACCACTTAAGACTATCTTTTTCCTACCAATCTGTCTTTTATTCCTGTAAGAGTGTTGACAGTGCAGTCCCAATTGTTCTATTTGAATCAAAATGGCAATAGATGTACTTCACCAGGGGTTGCGGTGTGACAGCTCATCAGGAAATAATGGCATGTGCGTTTGAAGGTGGGGATTGATTAATTAGACAAATGGCAATCAGTCAGTGGCTAATGCATATTGACATGGTGAAAGGTTCCGTAAACGTTTGATTAACAGCTTCATTTGTTCGCTATATTTATAGGCCTGTATGCCTAAGTACTGGCCTGCTGCAGTGTAAATTATGGAGCACAGATCATGACAAATCACTCCTTGAGGAAAACAAAGAGTCAGGGATTTTAAGATGGATTCTTTTCCTCACAACTGTTTATAGGGAAAAAAAGTCAAGCATCACCGTGGAAGACCGCAGCAAAAAGGCCTCTGTACAGTAAATTGCTGGAGGAGAGATATGAGTAGATAGGTAAAATTGGTGCTCTTGAGCCGCATGAAATTTAAAGGAGATTTGGACGCGTCTGCCCATTTGCTATGAGATTTTGGCCTTTTTTGCATGTGGTCAAATGTGATACTGAAGTGAACATATGCTGTGTGACATGTTTGTGTGATTAACCTCCTGTAAGTTGTAGTAGTATCACCAATAACCTTTTTAAGAAGTGAGAGTACTATCAGTTATGATTAATTACTCCTCTTAAACTGTGATGCTTTTTAATTTCTGTAAAAAGCAATTTCACTGTTTTACTTCTGTAGGCAGATTGTAAGAGATACACACAGTAAAGTGGTGTAAACAACTGATTTTGCTTAGTTAAAATGATGTATTTTGTAAATAGTATTTGCTAAGTCCTTAAAACATGAGAAAATGACGACACGTGAAAATTGTTATAACAATAATATTTAAAGCTTACCATGCTGTTTGAATGATCACCAGTATGGAAATTAGTAACCATATATTATCATTTACATTATGCGTTTTAATCTTATTGAACTGAGTGCTCTGCTTGTGCCTTATTTTTTTATAAGGCACAAGCAGAGCAAAGGGGTGTTACAGCGCTTGTAAATGTATGTCTGCCAGAGAGAAACACATTAGCTTGTAAAGCTGGCTCTATCAGTATGTGTCATCGTATAAAAAAATACACCAGGTTTTCTTGATTGTTGGATGTTCTGTTGGGAGCTCATTCAGATCACAGTTCAGATCGGTAAGAGCTTAGTATAATTTGTTTCCTCAGAGTCAGGTGAGCATGTCTATATAGGTAAACCAGGCAGAAATAATATTGGTTCTGGTGTCCCCTAACATCATTACAATAGAGTACTGTCAATCGCTGCCTGTAAATTTGACAAAGCTCAATGCCACTGGATCAGAACACTTTTAATAGCTGCCGGATTTACAATGTGGAATCACAGTGCCGTGTTTATTTAAACAGGAGGAGATACACAAATCAACCTCTTTGGCAGGTTAGTGACAGCGACGATATCATGTGAGAAGTAAGCGATCCCAGTTGTTTGTACACAGATTTTCAGTGAAAAAAAAACAAGGAAGAAAAGAAAATAAATACACTTGCACCCCATGTTTCCGCTCACTTTGTGTCTTTTGCTCTCGTAGGCTGTAGCTACTGAACTGAAATCACTGAACTCATTACCAGTCACGACACTTTTTACACCACAGGATTTGGACTCGCCGACAGGTCCAGATATTTAGCATGCTAGGTATCTGTCGGGCATCTGTGAGGCCTCTTGGATGGTGTCTTTGAACAGTTCACACATAGACAGGCGATTTGGGAGCCCAGAGCGAACATTGATCTGCTTCTGATCTGGGGCTTTTGTTTGCAATTTTCAAATCTGTCGACTCGTGGAGAATCGGGCCTAAAATAATGTAGTGGGAACTTTAATGGGTTAAACTTTTGAACAAAATTGTGTCGGGCCTCTTTAGCAGAGATAAAGGCTTTCTTCTGCATGTGGATCTTTAGTCTTTTCATGTTAGAATGCAGTCTCTGATCAGATAGATGGAGAGATTGCTCTTTTAAAGTCAGGCATACTTACACATAACTGACCCTTTAAAGATTTTCTTCACAGTATTTTTAGCTTTATGTGCAGTTAATTAAAACATAATGAGCAAATTTTCTCTTGTCTTTGGACAATGTTCAACCTACCCTACCCTCTACAATGGTTATTTAAAAAAAGCAAACATGCACAATGTACATAAAAGGGTAGGCACAGATAATATATCGACAGAGTTATGTTTTAATATTTTTTTTGCTCTCCATAATTTGTCTTATTTGCAAAACTTCATGATCAATGATGCAGAGGCACATGATGGAATATTGCAATGCCTGGTGGGTTTGTTTATGGAGGACAATCAGTGGCTGGTAATAATGCTGAATGCTTTCTTTTCACTGGATGATACCCGCATAAATTAGTGGACTTTATGTAAATCAGTTATGTATGTGGATAGTTTGAGGTGTGTCTTTCACAAATTTTATGTAAATAAGGGCCCCAGGGCAGGAGATTATGTTCAGACAGCTGTAGCTGATTCCTCAGCTGACTCAGATTACCATTCACTTCAATTAATGATATAGACAATTAAATTATTATTATTATATCTTTTTTGATTTACTAAGTCACAAAGTTTGTGTCCAGGCAACATAAACACTGAGTTCACAAAGTTTCAGATTCAGAATTGTTTTGTATTTATTTTACAATGTTTATTTACTTACTATTTTCATGAGTGTTCAAATAAGCATTTATTTCAATGTATATTTGAAAAAAAGGGCCACTGTGATTTTTATGTTATTAAATGTATTTCCACTTGCTGCTGGTGTGTTGCAGGTAATTTGGAAAATTTGGAAATATGTAGTGTTCCCTCGCAGAGGAACCAGTTTTACTTAGAGATTGAGAGGTTTATGCCTCTGTCCCTATCTGGATAATCTCACATTATACAATATGTGTATTTGTGTTTTTCAAGACCAGGGGACTTCCCTTTAATCTTGTGATTTCTCCTTGCTGATAAGGCTGTTACCAACAGTTGTTTGCATGTGCCGGCTTATGAAATCTAATTCTGCACCTTTTCTTTGTACTCTAATTAATCTTCCTTTGGAGAAACCCTGCCCCAAGTCGAGGCTTAACATGCATAATGAAAATGACCTAACAAGCTCCTCTGGCTCATTAGCATAATTTCTCTCCTTACTAATTGCTTTAGCTTCTGTCTGATTTACTTTGAGAGAGCTAATTTTTAGAGAATTCAGAAAACACTCAGTCAGGGCTGGAGCTCCCAGCTCCTTGTGGAGAATCTGTTAGTAACAGAGGAAAATGAAACAGAATTCCCTGATTTTGTTTGTTTATTATTTTTTTGTCACTGTTTAGGGTCAAGGGAATACTGACCACTGTTAATAAAGTTACATTTGTAAGGGCCTGAAAAAGTTTAAATTTTTTTTTACGATAATTTACCAGGCTTAATTATCGTACATTATAGCCTTTGTTTGTTCAGTGAATGTGGCGAACAAATCTGGATTAAAAAGTGTCCTTTTCACTTTGTCATGGTTGTGCGCAGCGGGTGGCTGAATATGGAGAAACAGAGAGAGGAAGAGAGAGAGAGAGAGAGAGAGATGCTGTGAGATTGAGAGACAGATATAGAACTGCCTTCCAGTCTCTATAGCCCTCGGCTCAGTGCCTTGTGTTGATGGACCTGTCTGTCACTGTGTCTCACAGGAGATCTCCCTGAATGGCAGCACTTGGTGGGAAGCAGGGAGCGAGCTGCAGGGCAAGCAGTGACCCTCAGCGCATCTAGTTCCTCTTTAAGCTCACCCTAACACATGATCCTCTGAACCAAACTCAAGCTCAGTATGTTTCTGTAGTATTGGTGATACTATCAATGCAAAAACTGACAGTCATATTAACTACTACCAATACAATGAACTCTTACACTAAGCTTCTAAAGTCCACAAACAAAATGTACCAAAAAATAGGATTTTTAATGTGATGACACAGTAGAGCACTTCCTAAAGAATCTTTTTAATAAGATGTTTTTACGTGTTTTTAAGAGTATTACATGTTTTTCATGAATTGTATTTGTAGCAGAATTATATGGCCGATTTAGAAACCGTTCATTTTAAGAGTTTGCCAATGCCTACCATACATTTCAATAATTTATTTATCGTCTCTTCTGAACTTTCTAATGATACTGGCTTATCGTGCTCCTTGCTGAGACTTTTTATTGCTGGACTGGTTCTGTTTAAGTGCTGTTTGAGACTAATGCTTTTTCACGCGGTACCAGTTGTACTTCTGAAACAATTAGGTATGACAAATGTGCAAAAATAGAAATAAGGACATAGTTTCATACATTCAACTACCATTTTCTTGCTTCTATTGCTACTTCTTTTATACTAATGGTTTTTCATTGTTTTTTGACATCATTTTTGTTTATTTGAGGGATGCAGGTTGTGAGATTTCCAGGAGAAATTTTCTAACAGAATTCTAGACTCAGGAGATGAATGTGTGTGTCCACAGCTTCTGTAACACCCGAGCTCCAGAATGGGTGGGTGGGTGAACAGCATGTGGTGTCTCTTTTGGCTGGGAGCTTTCTCTGCTCTGTCTTAGCTCCAACTCCTCCCAGATCTGTGGTATGTGATGAAAGCCCCACCCTGGCTGTTGCCCCGTATGCAAAAGCCCCTTTAAGCTGTGTCCGTTTGCCTGCTCCTCAGTGTACGGTTCAAGGGGTCTGGTTTTGGATGGTGCGGCTGGGATTTGGCGCCGGCCTGGGCCACATGCTGTGGGAGCTATTTGGACATGGCGGTAACTGAAGCACTATTCCAGCAGCTGGGTTGGCAGGAGCAGGGTCTGGTCTGGGCAGTAGGACTCCTTCATGACTTAGGCCAAAGCATTTTTGCCATAGGACTTACCAGCAGCAACAGTGCTGTGCATGCTCACAAAATGTGTTGCCCAAGCAACAACTGATGGCAAGGTACTGTGAATAGACATCCAAGATACAATTACAACACACAGCCTGCAGCTTTCAATTGTGTTTCAAGTCATTACCTAACTCTATATTTAATGACCACAAAGGCTCTACACTTAATGGCAGTGGCTGATTATGGTTGTTTGTTTTTATTTTATTTTTTTATTTTGCTTTTATTACTTCTGTTAACATTTTAAGCTATGATTCACTTTTTAGGTCAGAGTGGATGTTGACACACTCGAGCGTTGTTTCACAGCATGCTGGAACCGCTCCGTTTCTGTGATGCGGAACGTGGTGCAAATAAAAAAAGAGAAATGACAGGAAAATGTGTCTCAGCATGCTTGTGTTCAGTTGTAATTGTGTTTTGTCCTGATTGGGACACTGCACATCGGAAGAGTTGAGTGCTGTCACATGGCGGGCGAGCAGACACACGAGACACGATTAATGACTCTCAGCCCTACAGTCTCGCCCACAGGTAGCTGGTGAGGCAGGTGTCCCTGGAGACGAGTTACCCCGCAGACAGCAGCCATCATGTTGATTTTGGGAGCAGATCTCGTGTGGCGCCACCCACCCGCCTCCCTCTCTATCTTTATCTCTCTCTTTCTCTCTCTGCCTCTCTCCCTCGATCCTTTCTTCTTTTCTTTTCCTCTTCCCGAGGGAGTGTGGTTTCATATGCTCGCTCACCAGGGACCTGCTGTGTTTTGTTGCACTTCTTCAATCAGATCTGTTCTCTGTGTATGTCTGCCACCCCGTCTTTGTCATTGAACCAAGCAGCTCTTTGTCCTTCCTCCCTCTCCTGTCTGCGGAATTCACTTGAAAGTGCAAGATTCTGAGTTGCAGCCAGTCAATATTTTCATTCCTATTCTTATTTTAAGAAACGATTGCTTAATAGTGAGAATCAGCATCATGTAGAAATGTAATTGTCAGAATTGTGGTGTAGATGTAGTGTAGATAATGAGACTGTTTGGGATCTGTTCAGTCAAAGTCGTCAGACGCCATTAGATCGGTTACCCCACTGACTGTCTGGGAGGTCCGAGATGCTCTGTATCTGCACAGGCAGCCGTGGCGGGCCTTATGGGTGCCTGCTCAGCCATTGCCATTTGCTGGTTTTGGAGGCGGCCGACACACGCCGCAGGAGAATAAGGCAGACGCTGCACATGGTGGAGGGGGAATCTGTCCTCAAGAGGATCACTCTTCCATATCACTGCACTATGTGACTGAACAGCATTATTGCAACACTTTCATATTATCAGCATGACATTTGAAACAGAAGAAAGGAGACAGACAGAAATCCATCAAAGATCACGCTGGCTAAAACCTGAGCAACATCTTTGTTCTAAGAGACACGGGAGAAACCAAATCAAACTGCAAATTACTGAACATACACTGAAGCTAAACTGTGCTTCAATTCATTAACATGCACTTTGAAATACAGCTCATATTTCCCAATGTGCAGATTCTTCGTTTTCCCTTCATTATGTGGGTTGTGGGAAAGGCGTCAGATGCAATAGAGTGTTTAAGGCTATTAGTCCTCCTGACACTGCGTCTTAGTCACGCCACTGTGGGTTCTGCTAGTTAAGCACTCTGGTAAAGGCTCCATTCAAGTCCCAACTGCCTATGCAAGCGAGCAGACAATTTAGAAGTGTGCCCATTCATATGCCTGACAAAGTGAGTGTCTTTTTAATTAGAAAAAGCTACTCTTAAAGACTCAAAAACTCATTTATGTTTTCCAGAGTGAGATCAAATGGTAAAGATAGTAGGACACTGTGGTGGGAGGTCGACTAACCTCACTGGACTAAAAAAAAAGTCAGATCTGCCTGAGATGGTGGCCAGAGGCCAGGTTCACAAGGGGGAAACCAAGCACTTCGAAGCCACTCTTTGTTCCCCCTTTGTCCTTTCTTAGATGGTATAGCCTGCTTGTATGTCTGCTGCATGAGAATGAATGACCTTTGCATGACCATTACCTGTTTACTGGTGTTTTCAACTGGAGCATGCCACATGATTTGTCTCATTCTGACCCCAATGTGCAGCACAAAACAAAGGGGATGATTCAACACAAGCCTCATATGTAAAAACGAGTACAAAAGTATTAGTTGAGCGTTTTACTGCTGTGTTATGGGCTTGACATTTGTCTTAATCAGAGAATCTCTTTTATCTGATGTACATGGGTTCACCTCTGAACTTCATATAATAGATGCAGCAAAGTTTCCACATTCCACATTTGTATTAGGACAGAAAACACAGTAACTGATAATTAAAATCAGTGGTCAGAACTGATGCCAATAGATGTTTTGTTGCTTTTTATGCTTTATAATCCACATGTGAAGTTCTGTGAGTCACAAAAGAACTGACCAAGTAAGGTTTTGTATGTAAAATCACTGTAAAACAATAAAATAAATATAAATAAATACTGATTTAGGAAAAAAGTGTGAGCATTTTTTGATTCAGCAAATTAGTTTTGCAAATTGACAAAAAATGACAAATATTATGAACAAAAGTTATTTATTTATTTATTTATTTATTTATTTTTGCAGATGTGGGACAGATTGATAAAATGCTCAGTATCAGTGTTTGCATGTGTGTATCAGTGTGTGCAAGCCAAAATTAGAACAGTTAATTATTTCTGGTCATCATTTTATATTGAAAATAGATGTTAGACTGATAATTCTAATGTTTCATTCTTTTGGTGAACATTTGGTTGCATAACATAATACCTGTTGCATATGTAACCTACATTTTCAAATCAATATTTTCTTGCTTTATTTTTTTGACCAATGGCCAAATTTCAGGCTGTTTTTAATATTTATCTGTCTCTCATTGCGCGAGCTAAATGGACAAAGAAAGCACAGTACAGGTGATCAAGTTAAGCCACAGATTGGTTCCTTCAAAAGGGGGTAAACCAAATTTTGGTGTAAGTTGAAACACACCCTAGTTTACACACCCTGATCCCAACACAGCTCTAAAATTGTAAAAACACAACTAAGTCACAGAAAAAGGAAAACTCTCTAT
>JBBPDE010000006.1:11753804-11764199 GCA_037974605.1 Nannopetersius ansorgii
GTGTGTGTGTGTGTGTGTGTGTGTGTGTGAGAGAGAGAGAGAGAGAGAGAGAGAGAGAGAGAGAGAGAGAAAGAGAGTATGAACAAGCATAGGTTTCTGTGGATGTTTAAGTGTATAATACATATTCCCATTTTCCCTCCAAAACAATGTTGTCTTGCTGTAAACTACTGGTTGTGTTCACTGGGGCGTTTTGAAAGATGTGAAAAATTGTTGTGGGCATTTTGAGGTTGAAGCTTGACGTAGGACACGTTCCCATCCCTTACTAAGTCAAGGCCACGTGTTAATATGTAATTTTGATTAAGAAAGTATGTCACTAGTACAGCTCTGTACAAAAGCCCCGTTCGAGCTAGATTCATTTTACCTGGGAGGGACCCAGATAAATTTGATTGAATAACAAAAAGATCTGTGATTTGTATCTAGTATAAATGTTACAATGTTACACAAGTCTTTTGTGTAATAATCCTGGAGTAAATTATCTTCTATAATTCTCTGAACCTATTGGCTTCCACAGTAATAGCAGTCCTGTTAAAATGTACCCAGTGCTGAGTAACAAAACCGGTAATAAACCACACCTCTTATTTTCTGGCGAATGAAAGGAACATATCTTAAAAGTACCTCTCATAGCAATCCAATTTCTGCCTTATTGGTCATCACTTCATGAGAGAGAGCCCACTACTGATATTCTGGTACAATGATGTAAATGTCTGGACTATAACATTTCTGTCTATGATATCTGGGGACATCTGGATAAACCACACAGTTACTCTTAACTAACGGGTCAGTTCAGAGCATTACAAAATCTATTATAGGACCTTGATCCAGCTCTGGGCTAAACTGGAATACTTGCAAGAGAAAAATTGCTGGTGGTTGCCATCCTTCAGGAGAAAGCAAAAAAGACAAGGCTGTCCACAAGATGTCTTTAGAGCTGGATTGTACAGCTATGGATGTGAGCTGACAGTAATGATTATTTTCTCCTTCATCTCACTCAGCATCGGTGTGAATGACTGAGGTCTCACCCCAGACTGTCTCTTATTGGCCGACACATGGGCACAACAGAGCGTGTTCCATGAGCAATTTAACTTGGGTGACCATTTTCAGTGGACGGAGGATAATTTTTACATATTGTCAAGACCTGAAGTCTGCTGTTTATCAGTACATTGTTATGTCTGATTTTGAAAGCAAAAGTCAAATATTTGACAGTAACCAAAATATTCGTAAATGCTGCCTCTCTCTTGCCCTACGCCTGCTCTGCCCAAACTTGTCTTTTCCTCCTTTCTTCATCTCTTCATCCCACAGCCATTCTCGGCAATCATTCCCTGCACTCCATCTCCCTCCATCACTGTAGTTCTTCAGGGATCATTTCCCTCTATCGTTTCCCAGACAAGCACATTGATGAGGTGCGCGGAAAGCGTATTGTCATTACAACAGAAAGCTAGCCATAATAATACGTTTTACACAGTCAATTTCCTTCCCCATCGAGCAGGGTCGTCATGACAACATTTTAAAACCCTAATGGTAAGGTGCGGGCCTTTTTCCCAGCTTTTCGTACTCTTTTATCACCCTCTGTGTCATGCTGCATCTCGAAAACTCTGAACGACTTTGGCTTTAAGACAGACGTTTGTGTTTTAAGAGCCAGAGTGGAACCAGGAGGTGGCGGAGGCAGTGGGAGTCAGGGGAGAGATTGCAGGGAACACATTCATTCCAGCAAAAAAAGAGAGTGTAAAGCTCCATCTGGAAGATTGCCCCAGGCAGAATCAGACAAACAAACAACAGCCTGGAGGTAGTCCTCTTTGGTTTGACGTATACAGACAGCTCGCCTGTCCGTGTCTATTTATGCTTTCCTTCATCTTTCGCCTGGTGTTCTCAGGTATCCAAGCTCATTATGAGGGGGAAAAAAGGCACAATCAATTAAAGACTTTATTTATAATAAACATCTCTCCTGACATGTTCTTAGCCTTCCTGTGAATCATCTTTGGTAAATAAAGTGATTTGAGGCTCCCCTAGCATCATCCCTAAATCCCAGCATGCACCGGGGCTCCCCTTACGAAGGTGGATGATTGACAGGTGAGTGAAAGTTATTTTGTGAGCGCAGCATTCTAGCTGTCACCTTCACTCCTGCTAGGCAGCCAGGGCGCCGTAACGAACTCGTTACCCAGCGCAGAAGCCTGCTATAACACCCACAGCCTAGGCAATTTTATGATTCATTTAGTTCAATAAAGAGTGTTTATTAAAGTTTACTTACTTATCAATAATGGCCTCTCTATTATTACGCCTTGAGCTGGGGACTGAAGGGGATTGGAGCTGATTGGTGAAGATGGAGATGTAAATGAGAAAGAAAGAGCGTGGTATTGGGATGTAGGCTGGGAGCCCTGGAGACAGAGGCACAGAGCTTTAATAATGTACAGGAGAGGCTTGTGTAGCACTGCCATCTTATACCATAACTTACATGGTTGTTTCACACAGTCACAGTCATTTTAAATACGCAGCTGTTCTTACGTGTATCAAGCAGTGCTACAGGAGTGTGTGTGCGTGTGTGTGTGAAGGGGGCGGGGTAGAAAGAGGAAGAGAGAGCATTTTTGAGTATTGTGAACAAATATGCCTTTGCTTGTTTTTGCTTTCTGAAATTCAGGTTAGATTTTTGAAGAAGGCTTAGATAGACTAAATAGACTAATGACACATTAAAGGAAAAACATGGATAAATGAGACAAGCATACTACATTGTATATTTAAGCAATTACCATCCTATCATGCTTTGTGGCATGTATGAAAAATTTGAGCAGCTTCTGTTGACCCCAATTTTAGCACAAGAGAAAAAGATGTGAGTGACTTCTAAGTCATTGTCATTATTCATTTTTACCTGACCATTTCCAACCTGTCTATATCCATTAGATTTAAGGAGATGGATCTTGTTCCTTTTCATTTAAGACTAATTGTACTTCATTCAAAAAGCTGTCCAGACTGAAACAGTATGAAGGGGGCTTTAAAGGCTGAGTAGGAGGAAATGCAAAAATGCATTTGTGTGCAGTTCTTGTCACTTAGTTTGGACTTTATAGATTTGGAAATGAACCCCACATTTTGAATCCTTACAACTTCTTAAACATTAAAAGCTAAGAAAATTCTGTTTTCCACAATATGAATCCTTTAAAATATATTATGTGCACTGTACAGTTTGATGTGAAAAGAGCCATCAGAAACACAAAATAAAGGTTTTACTGTATGGTTTTTATATAGTAAAGATAAGATTACTCACTAGAATATGTCTAATTAATTCAATATTTGAGCAGCAGTATCACCCATTTTAACACAGTCAACACACTTAAACCCAGTGATATGTGCATTGGATCTTTTCCCTTTACATACAGTTTTCACCAGTGCATGGGTGTTGTGTACTAAATACACAGTTATGTCTATGAACATTACTTTTACCCTTTTAACAGATGCACTTATCCATAGTGATTTCAACCAGCAGGCAAAAATGTGCGCAAAAGTACTTTTATTGGTATAGCAATAATATTAGTGTTGGTGTCTGGAGGAGGAAAAAAACATTCTGTCTCCCATGCTTGGGGAAGAGTTTCTCCATGTAAAAGGTTTGAATTTTAATACCACCAGGAAATGCATGAGAATCAAAAGTAATCATTTTCATTTTCAGATTTTTATCTCTGACATTTGCTCTCCTCTAATTCTCAACCATTGCTCTCCCACTGTGACACAGCAGAAGGCTGTCATTTATATGACTGCTGCAAAAGAAAGGTCACATGACTGAAAGAGATTTCTAAGAAGAGTAACTGAAGTAAAAGAAACATTTGAGCGTGATGGCAGGGCATTGGCGTGATGCGTAAGGACATATAGAAGCTGTGATCAGACTGCATCAGCCAATGCAATCTGTCCACAAGTACACAGAGATAGATGTTATAGTAGGGCTCTAGTTCATAAAGCCCTCATTACAAAGGAGAAAGATTATTTGGGAGTGCAGTGGTGTGAAAACCCCTGGCACTGATCTATAGAGAAGTGGAAAACAGTGATATGGTCAGATGAGTCATCCTTCTCCATATTCTCAGCAGTTGGTGGGGTACATGTATGTCTTACCCAGAGAGAATGAAACATGCCTGAATGCTTGACCCGTATATTGAAAGGCTCTACTTTTGGCTCTGTTATGCTGTAGGGGACATTTGGCTTGCATGGCTTGGGTCAACTTGTCGACTATGATATGGCCTTTACAGTCACTATCTCAGCCCAGTTGATTTTAGACTAACATATTAGACAGTGGTCAGTTTTCCTTTAATTCATCACATCACCCATCTGTGACTATACGGGAAAAATTACACACACACACACACACACACATTGATAAGTGACTTCCTCAATTGTCAACGAAAATCAACTCATTAAACAACACACTTACAAATTACCTCCCCAACCCCCACCTCCACACCAACTGACAACTGAAAACTCTAGAAGGTTCCAGAAAATCTCTGTTATTTATAAACCTATACTCTATGCCTGAACTGTGTCTGCATGTGTGCATATGATTGTAAAAGACTTGTGTAAAATAGTGGTCTGGAGTGAGATTAGAGAATGAAAAAACAGACTCTAGGCTTTGACCTAAGAACTGTGAGTAGTTTCTAATCAGCCAGTTAGGAGAACCAGAGGCCTCTAGGCCCATACATCACATCACATTAAACACACACACACACACACACACACACACACACACACACACACACGTAATACCAGCTTGAAATAACAGATAACCCTGCCAACATGCATCATCATCCACTCCACTGCTGTCTTAATCTGCCTCTATACAGCTCAGTAATGAACTTAATTGAGGGGATAAATGACAAATTCCTTCTCTTCTCTCTCTCTCTTTCTTTCTCTCTCCCTCTCTCTCTGCATTGACTTTATCACTCACTGAAGCTTTATTGTCTTTGCCAAGATTTATTTGAATCTTTATTTATGTATGTTTCCTCTATTGTATGAAATAGTATACAGATTTGTTTCAGGACAGTGTACAGGTATTTAATTATGTGAATATTTCCTAAAAATGTACTGTATCTTTTGGAGAAAATGTAGCATAGAACAAAAGAAATTCGTTCACATATCAGCTTTCAAAACATTTAATTAAGTACACATCGTCTACACTTCCGCTCACTATATGACAAACTTACTGTTGGAAAAAAAGTCCTGTGCAAAAGGTGTACGTTGTATTATTTTTTCATTTTTTCCAGTGTGTTAAATTAAGACAATAAATACAAATGGTGCATTAAATTGTGTAGAAAAAAGTTCATACCATAGTTTAGTTTGTTACCTGCAGAAGGTGATGTTCAGTATTTAAAAAGACTGCACATTATTTGTTTCTGCTCAATTAATCATTTTGTCTTTTTTAATTGTTTGGCCTTTTTAACAACCTCTGTTTACCTGTTCAGTTGTTAGAATAATCAGTAGATGACTCAATTACTAATATAATCGATAGTGACAGTCTTAATAAATTATTCAAATTCTGCTTCTACTATAGCATAATCACGTTTTCTTATTTATTGTCCTAATTTCTCTATGTTAGTATCTAAAAAATCCCAACACACACACACACACTCACACACAGTCACGCATGCACATACAGCCATGAGCAGCAATTCCTCTAATCACAGATTCCTCTGTGCGCAGAAGCCTCTGGCGTCGCAGGCCTGGGTGACAACAGCATTGATGCACAGTGAGCTGAGCTCTCCAGTGGGATGGCTTCCGTTTGTGTACGACTGGACACTATTGATCAGCCAGTCACTCTGGGCGTGGTGTTCAATACATTTGGGTAGTGCAGGCATCAGATGTGATTAAAGAGAAGGAGAGCAAGTGTCCGTATGTTGATCTGCTTTCTGTTCGTCAGTGCAGGATTCTCCCCATCGCTCCACACTGCAGCTGCTCTATCACCTAATCGCTCGCTTATCACTGTGCGGAGGAGACGCTCTGTCGCCCTCTGAAGATGGCTTATTTATTCACACAACAGAGCAGCCTAGAATATTAACTCCCAGCAAAATTCTCTTCTGTTTTTTCACTTTGTATCTGGTTTTGTTTCAGGACAGTGTCTGATATAAGCTGCAGGAATCATTAGCATGAGTTTAATTTTGATGATTATCATTCTTTACTTAAAAATTAAAAAAACCTCCTTTGTCCATTCTCTGTCCACAAATGCATTCTTTTCTAGCTTCATAGAATGTGGATGAAAATCCCCTTCAGTCTAATGAGGATTTGTAGGATTTGTTAAGTGTCCTGTGTAACACTGAATCCAGTTTGACAGTGATGAACTGGAGCTAATGAAAAGCAGACACATTGAAAATGGCAGTGATAAATCTGCCAGCATTTTTCCCAAGATTTGTTGAGCTTGTCTAATTTTTATATAAACTTGTTTCAGCAAAAGTTGGTACACTTACACATATGAGTACATTTGTCATATAATCAATTGCATTTGGTGTTAAACAGGGTAAAAAAGAAAACGGCTGACGGCTTCAATCAGAGAAACTAACAATCATCAGTTACAGGGACAGTCCCCCTGGAGCATTAAGTGTCTTGCTCAAGGACACACAGTGGTAGAAAGCGGGGCTGCAACTTTTGGCGCATCAGGTTCACAGGCATGTGTTTCATCATCTAGGCTACTTCCATAGTTGTATATAGGTGCATAAGCCTTTTAGAGGCTATAATTTTAGAGGCTATAACAGTGGCTGTTATTTTGTGCTTTTGCCTCATTAAAAGTGCTCTTATGAGAGTTTTCTTCTGATAGCACGAATACTGGCAGGGCATGGTTATAAAGCCATTAATTTTCTGACAGTAAATATTGACTTGATGATTATAAACTGTATTTAAAACCTGTGACATTTTATTATATATTTGATGTTAACATGGCTGTTTCTCTGAAATGCCTATCTGACAATATCAAGCCAAATTGTGGTTTATTTTTACCATTTTAAAAATTCTGAATCACCATGACAAAGACTAATTGGTAATTTGGTAGAGAACCAGCAACATTGTTGACCCACCATCAGTGCAAACTGTCTGTAGACCTTTTATAATTAGTGCCTCTTTTGGTAAATCTGCCCCAACTCTGAGGGTTCAGACAGGAGAAGTGTGTTTTGGAGAATTTCTGAAGAGCAGCAGTAAGGTGTGGTGTGCTGGCACACAAAGGATCATAACAAATCCTGCATTAATAATTTCAGGCAGCATCACACAGTAATCTGTAATCTGAACACTGATTGTGGTCCTGCTGAAAACGATCTGTTGCTGAGGATAAGATTGGTTTCATTTCTTTTTACTTTTCTTTTTACTTCCATTGCTCTCAGAGTAATGGTATTTTTTGCAGAGCCTTTGGTATTCCAGAGTGTTCCTTCTCGTTGCTCCCCACTGCACCCACTTTTTCAGGGTGTTTATGTTTCAATCAAAGGAGCCAAAGCACTGTGACCGTGAGCAAGCCATGCAGCCCCCATCTCGCAAATAAATACTGCACTGTTATACAGGCCCAGCTCAGCTACCTATACAGTGAGACAGCTCCAGGCTCAGGGGAACACTAGCCTACTTTATGGAAGTATAACCTGAAATGCATGTTTTTAAAAGAGGGACTGCAGTTTCCCCCCGTTTCCTAACCTACACAAGCACACATCCTTGTCCTTACTACCCAACGGGGGCTGGTAAAACCAGAAAAGTCAAAGAAAAAAGAATTTAGTTGTGATGGTATAGAACAATGAAGGATCACAGATGAAGGACGTTTTCAGGGTAATGTAAGAGTTTGGCATTACCATCCATATTAATTAAGTGTTTTTTCTTTATTATGAAAGATATAGAGTGGTCTTTTGGCTTGAAAATACATCAGCTTTACATTTGCTAATTTTCTAATTTCAAATCCTAAATATTGAGTTGTGGTGCCAGTGTTGTGTCGATGCCAAATCTAAAACCTTCCCACATTTAGTCATTGTTGGTACCTGGTGTTTGTCCTGTAAAGTCAGTTTAACTCCTCCACAAGGAGGATGGACTGGACTGCTAGACTTGTGACATGAGTATAATAAAAACATCCTGTCATTGTCTTGAGGTCAGTTGTTGCTCGATACCGTGCATTTGCCTTTTGCTCTGATTGTGCATCAGTTAACAAAAAGAAACAAAAAACATAGTATATTCACTGACTCCTGAGTAATGGTAAATCATGTAATGGTAAATCATGGGTACAAGTGATGCTCTGATTGATCGTCCGAAGATCGGTATCGGCCGATAATCACATTTCACATGGGGATGTAAATGTTTTGCCGCCGCAGTCCTGTCATTGCTGGTGTGGAATTACTGTGACGTTTCGAGAAAAATTCGCTATTTGCCGTTTATGTTCCAAAGAAATCTCACATGGAGGCGCATTGTCCAAAACATTTAATACAACATTTAATTCAGTATTATTTTATCTGAAAAAAAGTTAATGGTGATCAGAGAGCTTACATATCAGTTATATAAACTTGAAGCATCAGAATCATCATTGGTATCGGCCGATCACCATGACAAAAAATCAGTACTTGGTATCGGTGGCAAAAATCTGATCGGAGCATCCCTAATGGGTACACACCTGAATGTCAACTTCTGCTTCCAAACTTCCACATCCTGTAATGTAGTAATCCAGCTGTTGTGGTCGGAGTAAACATGGGCCTCTTTTTAACGGGTATGCAGATTCCTGGAGCTCAGTGTCGGCCAAGAGCAGGCTCTGGTGCCAGTACCACATGCTGCTTTGAGTTAGGCTGAAACACCAAAAGAAAATCAGCCAGTGCTGTGATAATACAGCTGCCATGCTTTGGTTCTTTGGCCTGTGTGAGGCTATGCTTCACATTGCCATGGTGGACTTGCTCTGTGAGGCTGAAATATAACATGCCCTGCCACCACCATTCTCTCCCAGCTTCCATATCCTTTTTCACACTACAGTTGACAATCGGGGACCTCTGGAAGCCGTGACTTTAGACTTCAGCACTTTAACAATTCATAAAAGTGTTGAAATCAATCAGAGCCGAGGAGATTTATTAAATCTCTCACTGCAGGCCGGGAGAGGGAAGCAAGAATGAGGCGTAAAAAAGAGGAAGGCGTAAAAAAGGAAAAAAAAAAGGCATCAGGGGTAATACTCACATTGGCTGACACAAGGGAAAAGCAGCTTTTAAAGTGTTTAGCTTTAATTTCATTCAGGAGTGACATAATTGATTTTAATGAGATGTTTATAGAGTGAAGTGGCAGTGTTGCTAAATCATTTGCCAGTCTGCCTGTTGGGCTGTGCTGAGCCCTGCGCTGGGGAAAAGAACAGCACACTCCAGCTTATGCAGCCAAAATTCACTAGGATCCTTTCTCTCTCTCCTCCCAAATGTGAGCAGCCAAATTTGACTAGGATCAAGTATCTTTTCCTGTCTCTCTCTTTCTCTTCCCACCTTTCCCTCTGCCTCTATTGCTGTCTTGTCTGATTTAAAGCTACTATGAAGTCTTTTCAACAAAATGTTTTCTAGAAAGAGATATGTGAATTGGAACGTTTTTTACATTTGCCTCTGTGCTGTAGCGTTAAGATCCAATTGTGTAGCACTCAGTCTGTTCCCTTGCTGCTCTCAGATGGTTGCTGGTTAGATGTGAGACTGTGCTGTAGTGTTAGCCAGGCTGGTGGATCCGTAGTACTTTGATGAAATTCTGAACACAACAAAGCTCACCTCCCAGAAGAGAATTCCATGCACCTTGTGGGCTTTGATTCTGCACCCCTTGCTCTGCCCAGCAGGAGACACACATACACACACACAGACACACACACACACACACACACACACACACATACATCCAGACACAGAAGAGAGAATGGCAGTGCGTTCAGTATTCAGAAGCAGACCTTGTCTCCTGCTCCTCTGGTGTTATTACTTATTTATTATTCATGATGCGCGTGTGGTGCTCATCGACTCTGCGCCGTGACTGACTGTGACGTGCGCTTGCTGCAGATGGGCGATGACGATGCCCCAGAGACTCGTCAGCGTTTCCTTTGACAGTCCGATAGACGCCTGTCCTCTGGGACCTTCTGGTGTGACTGGTCATGCAGTGGTCAGTATTGGGATGAATTGGGAGTGGGTGTGTTGGAGGCGGGGCCTTGGGATAGAGTGTATATGTGGAGTGAAACCATGCCATGCCTGCCCGTTACAGCGCTTTCCCCATGTCCTCGGACCACTGGCTGCCACTTTCCACTCCAGTCTGGCTCTGATTGATTGACAGGCCAAGCGCGGGGAACAAATGATTATGAAGCTGTGTACTGTGTTAGTGCAAGGATGATTGACAGCTCTTCCACATCCTTACACACACACACACACACACACACACACACACACACACACACACACACACACACACACACACACACACACA
>JBBPDE010000006.1:11780785-11806008 GCA_037974605.1 Nannopetersius ansorgii
ACACACACACACACAGACACACACACACACACACACACACACACACATACACACACACACACACACACACACACACACACACGTTTACAAAAAAAAATATAGGAGGGAGAGAGACGTTTTAAAAGTATATTTCGCTAGAGACCCCTCATGTGTTTGAAATTCTCTCTGAACGTTTCAAGTTATTCAGGAGGCAATCAAGAAACAATCTGTAGCTGTTCAGCAGTGCCTGAACTGCATGGTGAAGTGTCCCCACATTTGAACACTATGCACCTCCCTGAATGCCATGAATGAAAATGTTTCCCCCACTGCTCTTTCTGTTGCACTGACAGGTGTGCCTGGATCTAACGCCCTACAACCTCTGCAATAGAAATCATGAATAGAAGGCTTATACCTAGTTTTGCTTTTCTAAACCTCCTGCATTGACAATCAATAGTGAGATGGACAAAAGCAGCATCTAGACTCAGGGTGAGCCCACTATTCAGCTCTGGAGATGAGTCATAATATGCTGTGTGTGTTTAAAAAACCTTTGACGATAGTGAGTTATTGCTGCTGTGTGTCTCACGAAGTGCTGGGAGAGACACTCTCGACTGCAGCTGTGTTACCATGGCAATATACACATGTGCAAACAGAGCTTGCTGACAGGCAGCACACAGTGGGGTTATATGATGGGATGCTCTAGGACAACAAAAAACATATCTGCAGCTATATTAAAGACAGGGTGCCTTAGGCACAAGAAAGCAAGCATTCATAAACAAAAAGCAGTTCAGACTGCACCTTAAAAGCACCCAGGTGGTCTGTCTCTCCAGTCACTTAGAGAACCACCCTTTAAAGCATGAGGGTCTAGGTTTTTTTTAATAAGTCTCAGAAACACGTCTGTGATAGCACATGGTGGTAGAACTGCCTTTTGCCACTTAGGTCCAAATAAACTGAATGAGCCTGTAGTAGAACTATAAAATGAAACCAAATATTAATGATGAAAAATAACATGGAAAACCTGTTTTATAATGTGACATGTATATATGTTTTGTAAATTAACTTACAATTATACACAATGAACAATGAAATCAAGAAGTTACATAACTGTTGAATTAATATACTGGAAGTATCCCCAGATACTCTATACCCTATATCGCTACATAGCAAAATAACATGCACATGGATGCACATGTCTCCCGTGTGTGAGCTCATGCTGCAGAGACCTTTGAGCCATATAGCACTGCTGAGTATCTTCATGTTTTTAAAGGGAATGCTAACCCCCAGTTTTGCTGACTATATGAATGCACAACTGAAGCATGAAGGATTGATGTCACCATTAGCACAGAGCTGGAAGCATGCCAATGGGTTTCCCTCTGGACCTCCAGCCTGGCACAGTTTGGATTTGTTGGACATGATTTTGTTCGTAGACATCATATAACTCCAGCTTCAGCGCAAATGAATAAGAAACTACACCTCATGTATCCTAAATTTGCAGTCTACACAAAATATCAGTTTAAATAGATGTTTACAGGTTTTGTTTTGAAATCAAGGCATTTTCACAGAAATCTGTTAAGACTGAAGGGCCTTTTGTAAAGCTTGTTCAACCTTGCAATTGCTACTAAAGGACAAATTTAAGTAGTCACTCACTTAATTAATAGTTTGTGTACTATATCTTATCGTCTGTTCTCCATTTAGCTGGAACAGATGACACATAGGCCATTAAACTTGGTTGGTCCGAAAAGATCCAGTAACAAGTAAAATGAGGACAGAATTTTGATTTGAAAGGCAGTTTTGATGTTCTCTGCACTACTGTGTCATAAAATATAAAAAACATCCTTTTCATGAATGTGTGTTTGAAAGGAAGGAGTGGAAAAAAGCGACTTGTGTTTCGAAGCATTGGAAAACTCTAGTCAGACAATTTTTTTTGTTGCTGTATTTTACAATGATCTGGTAAAATGATGGTGTCAGAGAACAATACTATCCTTTGAGCGTAAGTAGGGAGCTAAAGAGAAATGTTTGTATATGAAATACATCCAAGCTGTAGTTGTTCTTTGAAGCGGCTTCTTCTCATTGGTCGATTTCAGCTGTGAATATGCAGGAGGTGGGTGGGGTGGGGGCGGATGAATGCTTATCTCTCTTTGGATGTGTTCCACTGGCACGACACTCATCCCCGGAGCGTCTCACTGGTGGAGAAGCAGTTCTTTGCACGGGCCGCTGATAGTGTAAACTAAATGCTTGCACTCTCACTGAGAAATGCCTAGCACAACCCAAAGCAGTGTGACTCATCCAGCCCTCTTATTCAGAGCTCACAACAGATAATGTTAGAGAGGAACGTGACCTGAAATTAAATGCGGGATACCCATTATTTATTTAGGTCTTTATTTATTTTTGTTTCCTAACCTACTTACTTACTTACTTACTTACTTATCATTACTTATTTATTTTGTACTTATAGTACAAAATTGTGGGGTGTTGTTTGTTTATTTCAGTGTTTGTTTACTTTCAACCTTATTTTCCCATGTATAAATGTGAAGAATTTAGGTATTTTACATGCATACTAACCTTTCTTTTTATTTATTTATCAATGCTTGCAAATATGTTTAATGTTCAATAGACTGACAGACAGAGAAAGAGAGAGAGAGCATGTGTACATCAGTAATCTGTCCAGCTGTTGGTTTCTAACAAAGCAAGTCATCTGTATCCTGTGCCACTCAGCCAGTATCAGCACATCTTATCTTATTTTGGAAGCATCTGTTGGCAGTGGACGGAGCGAGTGGTCCAAAGCCGTGGCACTCGGCCCTAGCTGTGAAGAGCACAGAGCAGGAGATAGGGCGGATTATCTCTTATTACGGCCACGCATCACTCCCCTCTCGCTCTGTCTGCTACAGAGACAGTCTGTGTGTGTGTGTGTGTCTGTGTGTGAGAGTGAGTGTGTGTTAATGTGTATGTTTGTGTCTCAATCCTCTTAGTAGCAGTGGGGCTTCGCACCCCCTCTGTGCCGATGTAAGCCCACGCAAGTGGGCCTCAAAGCCCTATCAGACACATATCAGCCTCCCCTTTCTCAGATACTGGCTCTGGCAGTGGAATGTGAGCTCAGAGTTGTGTGTACCTCTGCAGGAGGAGCCCTACGTGATGTTCAAGAAGTCGGACAAGCCTCTGCACGGTAACGATCGCTTCGAGGGCTACTGCATCGACCTGCTGCGCGAGCTGGCCAGCATCCTGGGCTTCGTCTATGAGGTGCGGCTGGTGGAGGACGGGAAGTACGGCTCACAGGAGGAAAGCACGGGCCAGTGGAACGGTCTGGTCCGTGAGCTGATGGACCATGTGAGTCCTGTCCTCCGTTCAATACACAGTAGTCACATATTGATCTTTCACATCTGTAGACTGCTAGAACTGTGTGTAATAGCTAGGTTGGCTTTTTCTTTGCTACAAAATGGTAGTGTATAAATGCTCACAGGTTTGAGGACAAAGACCTTTGTGCACTGCAATGTTACTGTCAATGTAAAAGCCATCAAAATGGTCCTGACTGTGTAAATCAGAATCAGAAGTATGTTATTTTGCTAAGTGTGTTAGATATATGAGGGTCTTGATGCATGTACACATGAGTGACAAGTAACTTACGAAATTGGCCAGACAAGTACACATACTGTATCAAATAAAGAATAGGGAAGTTAAAAAGTCAAGTCAAATAGGGTTAGTGTTATTTCAGTCATACATTCAGGACACAGAGAAATGTTCCTCCTGGAACATGATGCAACACAGGAATGAACACAGAACACCACAAGACTACATAAGTACAGGCCGTAAAAAATACATAAAGTGCAAAGAGAACAAGAGAGAGAGAAACAACTGTAGCAACAAAACAGCAGGACAAGAGAAGTCCACAAGGAGCTTGAGTGAATTCAGTATTATAACCGATAATATATTATAGCAGACAAAAATGTTTGCAAAATGCAAATATAAGGGGATATAAAAATAAATAATTGTACAAATAATATCAGGACAGAGAGTGCGTAGTATACAATAAATAAAGGGGTATTTATAGTTGGGGAGTGAGTTTTGTTTGTTTCAAGCAGAACAGTTCAGTCTCTGTATGCATTGTGGAGATCAGTTCAGCAATGTGTTTGTGTGTGTGGATACAGTTTATGATTCAGTTCTGATTGAGGAGTCTGATGGCCTGAAGCGGGAAACTGTTGCCCGTTCTGTCTGCGGAGGTCTGTATACTTCTTTGGTTATACAGTCCTATCTTCTCAGCTGTCCTCATTATCATTTGTATGGTCTTGCAATCCAAAACACAGTTTCTTGACCACACTATGATGCAACTACACAGGATAGTCTCTATGGTCCCTCTGTGGAATGTGATAAGAATTGAAGTGGGGTGCCCACTCTTCAGTCTCAGCAGGATGTAGAGATGGTGCTGGGCCTTCTTGGTAATGGAGCCGGTGTTGAGGGTCTGCATGAGGCTTTCCATGATGTGAACACCATGGCGCACCATGGAGTCTGGTGCACTGAACATTCTCAGTTGCTGTTCATTGGAGTATGATCACATCAAGCCTCTCTGAAGTCAACAGTCATTTCTTTTGGTTTGTCTGTTACTTGTTCTGCAATAGTCTGTTAGCCATTGCATCTCAGTTCTGTGTGTTGCCTCATCATTCCCACTGATCAAACCCACCACAGTCTTGTCACCAGCAAACTTAATGATTTGATTTGAGCTGTGCATTGGTGCACAGTCATTGGCCATGAGCATGAAAAGCAGAGGAGTGGCTCTATAGTGGTGCTGGAGGTCCTGATAGTGACTAACTGAGGGCTCCCAGTCAAGAAGTCCAGGATCCAATTGCAGAGGGAGGGGCTTATGCCCAGCAGTCTCAAATTCCCAATCAGATGCTGAGAAATGATGGTGTTAAATGCTGAACTGTTGAGCTACTGGGATAATACGCAAACTGCAGGGGGTCTATTGAGGGGGGCATCTGTGATTTTATATGCCCCTCGATGCACTTCATGACGATGACTGTGAGTGCAATAGGGTAAATGTAAATGTAAATGCAATGGGATGACAGTCATTAAGACAGGGCACAGTTGACCTCTTTGGTTTTGGGATGATAGTGGTAGCTTTGAAGCATACTGGAACAATAGTAGTGCTCAGAGACATATTGTAGATGTCTATGAGAACATCTGCCAGGTGTTCTCCAAATCCCCTGAGCACATGGCCAGAACTGTTGTCTGATCCAGCAGATTTTGTGAGTTGACTCTGAGCAGTTTTCCTCACATCAGCAATGGTCAGACAGAGAACCTGGTCATTAGGGTACAGTGTGGTCTTCCTCACTGCCATGCCATTTTACTCTTCAAACCATAGAAGTGATTCAGCAGATCTGGGAGACCTCCCTGTCAAAGGCAGGTGGACATGCCCTGTAGTAGGTGATGGCCAGGATGCCCTGCCACATGCACTCCAAGTCCCCTGTTTCCTGAAAGTGAAGGCAGTGTCTTGCAAGACCTGAAGGCAGTGTCTGCACCCCCGCATTCAACCACCAGTTCTGGTTGGGGTGTGAGTCTTAGAGACAGTAACGTCTTCAATGCTGTGTACTCCTACAGCCTTGTTGAGGTGCCATAGATTGTAGCCCCCCTAAACAAGCTCTAGTCAGTGTGTCCAGAACAGGAAGGGGAGGCCATTGTCTGATTGGTACACTGCTCTGTACACTGGGATCAGCAAAATAGAGATGAGGTCTGAGTAGCTGAGTCTGGGTGGGGCTTATTAAGGTACACAACAGTAGTGTTTGTCTCACCCCATTTGTCACAAAGTCTGGGAATTAAGGGAAAACTTGATATTTGGTTGAAATCTCAGATGGCAATAAACAGTCTATCTGGATGTGAGTTTTGGAGCTCACTGATAGTTCCGTAAGGTTCGGTTAGTCTGTTCAGTTAGCAGTTTGTGTTAGTTAGTGTTGTTCCAGTCAGAGTTTTTCCAGTCAGAACTGTGCTCCTGTCCAAGCAGGACGTTAGCATGTTGCTGATCTTGGTCGCCACTGCACACTGCACACCCTTAAAGTAAAAATTTTTTGAAGCCCCTTTTGATTTAATTATAGCATTCAGTCTTCTTAGGTAAACACCTGACATCCATTCAAGTGACTCTGACTAACCGCAAATTTAGTTCAGCTGTCCAAGTACGATTTCCTTGACATTCACTCAGTTGCCTGCTGCAAAAGAGCTACAGTAAGTACTGCTACTGGTAGTGTACTACATGTGACAACAATCTTCTGTATTCTCCAGAAAGCCCTTTCTTACAAAAAGGACCCCATCTAGGTCCGGTTAAAATTTGCAAAGAAATATATCAAGTCTCCCAAAGCCATGTTGGAAAATGTGTTATGGTCAGATGAGATCAAAGTTTGTCCATAATTCCAAAAGGTATGTTTGGCACAAAAACACTTCACGTCACCAAAAGAACACTGTAACCACTGTGAAGCATGGTGGTGGCAGTGTCACACTTCGGGGGTGCTTTTCTTCAGCTGGACCTGGGGCTTTAGTCAAGGTTGAGGGAATTATGAACAGCTCTAAATACCAGTCACTTTTGGCCCAAAATATTCAGGCATCTGCTAGAAAGCTGAAGATGAAGAGGAGTTTCACCAGAGCCCTGACCTAAATCCAATACAAAATCTGTGAGGTGACCTGAAGAGGACTGTGCACAAGAGATGCTGTCGCAATCTGACAGATTTGGAATGCTTCTGCGAGGAAACATGGTTGTGCCATGCTGACAGACTCCTACCCAAAAAGACTGAATGCTGTAATTAAATCAAAGGGGGCTTCAACAAAGTGTGTACACACTTATGCAGTCAGCTTATTGTATGTTTTTTAATATATTTGTTTGTTGTTTAATTGAATTGTATGTGTTATAGGTCACATTAAAAATGGGAACACTATTGAAATAATTTTTTGGTCTCAGCTTTTTACAGCACAAAAACCTGGCATTTTAACACGGGCGTGCACAGATTTTATATCCACTGTATTCCATGTAGGTGATGTTCACTTAAATCAACAAAACTCATTTGGCTGGGAGTATTCAAACTTTTGCTTATGACTGTTTTTGCATAAACTGCATAGACTCCTTTTTACAGAGTTTTACAGAGGAATGGAGCGAAGGATGTAGTAATGTGAGAAAGTCCAGTACTCTCATAATGCAAACAGAATGACAGAATACAGAGTGAGCATTCTAGCATCATTCTCTTCCCATAGAGATTCGTACACACTCTCTCAAACACAAACAAACACTGGCCTTGAGAGCCTTGTTAGGCTAAACAAAATAAGACCCAGATAAAAACGAGCTGCACACTGCTAGAAAAATAACAGTCTTTGCACACCCAATATTCAATAGATGACCCCATTATCGGTGAACACCAGCCACGTATGCTGTTCCCACAACATTTCAGACATGTCTTTTTGACACCCTCACTACTGATCATGAATTGATTGTGTGGTGCGAAAAACAATCCGTGCGATTAGACTCAAAGGAACATGGGGCCTGGTGAGATGTGTACAGGGCCGCTGCAGTCCCTCTGCCTGTGTGCTTCCGTTCCCCAGATGAGTACAGGACAGATTCTAATTGGCCCGGACAAGCTTTCAGAGCAGTCTGGAGTCTGCAGTTTGCAGAGGAGCAAAGAATGCATTGAAGTGAAGGAGATAAAAATATCCTGTCAAAGGACTGAGCAGAAAAAAAATGAAAAAATGAGGGAGCAAGACAGCACCTGCTCACACTCCGCATTAATTTACCCCCTCCGAGAATAATTACAGACAATCTAATAATTCCAGCTGCAAGGCTTTATTTTGGCTAAAAATATAATGATCTAAATAGTAAATGGAATGACATGAATATTAAATGTCACACTGAGGAACAGAGCCGACTGAGCTGGGCTTGTGATTTAGCCGAAGCTCATTCAATTTAGGGTGATGTATGGCAGCCTCGCTGGGTCAAAAAAGATATTTCTTTGAGGAATGATCAAACTGACCTTGCAGTGGGTGTCTCACATTAACGGACAGAGAATGGTTGAAAATGCAATAACCCTCCATGTCAGACTTGGAATTCAAGGCTTAGACTTTCATCATCTTTTTTTTTAAACATTGTACATGTAAACTAAATTTATAAAAGGACAGAAAGATCAAGAGCAGTGCATCAGTTCTACTGGGTTAGTTTCAACTACTGCCAGTATTAGACTGCTGAAATCTGCTGAAATATTCACAGTGGTTTAACTTGATGTTATTTTACTTAAGGAAGGGGTAATAGTTGAAGGTTTAGGTAAAGTTTAGTTTTTATTTTATAAACAGTTGACAGACTAGATTACACTCACTGTTGATCTGTGGACAAAATGCTAAAATTTAAGGTGACTTTTTAGGTAGAGAGCCCTTGTTCTAAATTTTTCTATTTCGTTGTAATACAGACACATATTAAATGTGGTTTTGTGCACCAAACTCTGTCTTAATTATTTGTGCCTAATGTTTCCAAAGCTCTCTTTATCCTTTAGAATTAAACAGGCTGTTTTTGTTGTCTTTATGACCGATGTGTGGAAATGAGCTTTGTTCCGATTGATTGTCTAGTATTGTGCCTCTTTCAGAAAGCAGTTCAGAATAAAATGGCTCGTATAACTTCGATTATGATGGGTAGAGCTAAGCTGCTGTACACTGAATAGATATGTATGCAAAGGTGCTGGTCCTCATGATATCTCAGAAGTGGTAAATTCAAATTGGTCTGTTTTTACAGGTTTACTTCCAAATCATAGACCATATTACCTGGGGTGTGGTGTGTTTAGAAACATTAACAGTGTTTACACGTGATGTTAAAGTGTTCTAAAAACAAAGGAAATTAAAACCTTTTTACAGTAAATTGTACATCAGATACATACAGTTTTAGATGCTTTGAGCATGCAGCAGCAGTCTGATATTCAGTCAGTATATTCATATCTGCTCCACTAGTGGAACCCATTATCACTTTCTTTTGTATGAAATTGCAATGATCTCAGCTCTGTATTATTCACCCAAATAATGTGAAGTTCAATCCATAGAGGGTGTTGAATGCCAAAGTCGAAACATGGGAGAATCTAATTCTTAACCACACTGAGAAAACCCACACCATTAACTCCTTTACTAACTGCTGAGCAAGTAGCAGCTAAATCACACTCTTGAAGGGAAAGAATAGGGAGGGGAAGTGGGGGAGGGGAGGTTTTAAATTTAGACCTAAGTGCTGTGAGACAGTCTTTGGTGTGTTAAGGTCCTGTTTTCTTAATTTGATTGCCTTTAAATGCTTCTGCTACCCCTGACGAACTGCCCATCACTCTTCTTCCTCGTGCCTTTTGTATTGACAGAAAGCTGATCTTGCAGTGGCTCCGCTGGCCATCACCTACGTGCGGGAGAAGGTCATCGACTTCTCCAAGCCTTTCATGACGCTGGGGATAAGTATTCTGTACCGCAAGCCCAACGGCACCAACCCGGGGGTGTTCTCCTTCCTCAACCCTCTCTCCCCTGACATCTGGATGTATATTCTGCTGGCTTACTTGGGTGTCAGTTGTGTGCTGTTTGTCATAGCCAGGTAACATGCTAGTTCTGCCAGTCTCAGCTACACATGCAGACATAACCCCACATCTTTAACCCATTCCATTAACAGTCTAATCAATGCCTAAATGCCTAAACTTCCCTTGATCCCTTATCTAGTGTTACTGTAGGCTTAAGGCTTAAACCTCTGTTTATTTTCAATTTAGCTTTAAGTGGAAAGAAGTACCCAAATGCTAAAGTGACATTCAAAATGTTCACACTAAAATGGACTACAAGAATAGACAAAGTCTTCAGGGAGGATCCTCCTCTGGTAGAGTGGCAAAGGGAAGAATCCCTCTAATGTGAATAGGAGAGATTAGTCCTCTGACCCAGTCCAGAGAAACAGAAAGCAAGACGAGTCCTTTTCGGCCAGGGCGGTGGAGGATGTTAAGTGATTCCACTGCTTTCTCTTCCTTTTCATGCTGACAAGCCTGCTGCCTCTACTGTTCGGCAGCCAAAGCTCCGATGCACAAATCACACAAGCAAAGATGTGAAATCAGCCGTTTCGAGGCAGTGTGCATGAGTTTGAGAGGCACAGAGAGAATGGGAATACGTGAGTGTAGGTGTGAGTGAGAGTGTTTTGGCATTTCTTGGTGTGAACGGCAACCTCCCCCTCATCCCTCGTCGTCCCAAGTGTCTCCAGTTTGTATTCGCTTTTCTCTTTGGACTTTTCCACACCCTGCTTCAAATGTCCTTGGCCATGTTTCCTGTGAATACTGAAATGCACACATATTTCTAGTCGATAATCTCCACTTATGTTTCTGTGCTCTAATCCCACTGGAAATATTTGTACAACCGAATTGGAAAGGCAAAATCTTAAGATCTAAAGGACAAGTGATCAATAATGCTTCAGTGAGCAGACATGGCTTTGGCTGTGAGAGGGATGCACTGCTGATGCTGATGTGACCCAAGAGCTTCTTTAACAGCAGTTCTTAATCCAGGTTATCACTACACAGAGACCCCTCTTCCTTAAACTGAGTCATAATATGAGAGCTCGTTCCCAAACACCCACCTTCTACTGGAACAGCATTTCATTTTATGGCCATGAATAGCTCCTGCCGGATGTGTGTAGTGAGTGCTGCAGAATTCAAAGATTTCAGTATTTCACTTAATGGAATGTAATAGGTCAAATTAACAGTGTTGTGTCATATGTGCTCTTTGTGCTTTATGCTGTCCTTGGCACTGAAGAGCATGCACAGTCTCAGCTCCGAGCACTAGACATATTCATAAATGTCAGCAAAAATACTGTTTCCTCTTTGTATACCATGTCTTAAATGTGTAATCATTTGGAATTGTTTTCTCCTCAATACACTGGGAATAACTGTTTCAAGTTCTGTTTCAAGTTCATGAATAATCTGTTTCAAGTTCATGAAAAGCTAAAGTACAGTAACAAGTACCTATGAAAGATGAAATAGAGTATAAATGTGTATATAATATGTGAAAAAAAACAGTGGTATTTGCTATGGTCCTTTTTTTTGAAGAATGGTGGAGAAAAGTCAAAAGAAAAGACCTTGAGTTAACTCTAAAACTTTTGAGGCAGCTCAGCCATGCTCTGTTACCCCAAGAGTTTTATGGTTAATGCACTTGTGTTTTATAAATGTTACTGGCGATATGATCACATAAGAGAATAACAAGCTGCAACTGTCATCTAAGTTGGTTCAGAATATGCACCCATCACCATAACTGATTTTAATTTATGCTGGGTAAGTGGAAAAATACTTTTAAGATGTTTGCTTTACTTTGCAGTTCTCACAGAAAAACACTAACACTAAGTTTAGGCACATTTATTAGTAGCATGTTCCTATAACAGCACAAACTTCAGTAGTCCCCTCAAAGCCCTAACATGAGTAAACAGCCGCACAGAATGTGGATTTACTGTATATGTGTCTGTGTGTACACATTTATTTATGTGTGCATGTACTACTGCTTTTGTGTGAATGAACTTTACGTATGTGTGAGTGAGAGAGAGTGAGAGAGAGAGAGATGCTGTATGGGTATGAGAGAGAGAGCGAGAGAAATCACAGGGTGACATAATGGGGGCTGGTGGAGGCTTTTCTAAGGCTTTGTGTTCCCTATGCAGTATTTAGAATGTTTCCTTCTGGGTGCTATATGAAAATCAAATATTTACCTACTCAACAGAATCCTTTTTGCATATCACCAGTTGTTTTTGTTGTTGCAGTTGTTGTTGTTGTTTTCCTCTCCTCACAAATTTTCCTTTTACTGTTTCTCTTTCCCTGTAGTCTAGACCCCACTCTCAGTGTGTTTGGACAATTTGGCATGTCCCTATACCCCAAAGGAATATTAGGTTAAGGCTCTGAATGAGAACCAAAGGCAATATGCACCGAGTTCCAATGCAGCACATTCCTGGAGCTCAATCACACTCCTCACTTTACACTCCTCCTTACCAGACTGCGCATGGTGACACCACAGTCTTATCAAAGGCAAGCTCACTGCCATATTGAATAATGCAGTCAGGGTAAGAGCTACTCAGTTGGATGCAGTGAATCTGGCCCAAGCTGTTGACTCGACTTCGCACAAAGAGTCTTGCATGCAAAACAGTTTCCATCTGAGTATGTTCTCAGCTCGTTTAAATTTGCTATTATGGTTGCTGCAGAGTGAACAAGTCGGGCATAAGAAACAAAAGCGTGAGTGCTTGGCTGGAAGAGTAATGTCCTGACTCGAGCCGCTGCAGGCCTTTATCAGATCTCCTTCATGTCCAGGTGGAATATGCTATAAAATGGACTGCAGTAAAGGGGATTTAACAGACCTCCACAGCAAGTGTGGGTGGGGATTCTAAATAGAGGGCAACAAATGAAATAGGAAGAGGAGTCAAGGTCCATAGCGAAAGTGAGCTCTAACTGTTGTTTGTGAAAGCTCTTGAGTCCAAACAGGCTCTTGATTTGATATATTGTGCACTGTGCAGCGCATACACTAAAGCTAATGACTTTTCCGGCATGCAGTGAAGTAGTTTATGTTGTCAAAGCAGGTCACCTAGATTCCTCTCTGACTATTTGAATAAATATTCATAAAGAATCCCTTTATTCAGATTCAGGTCTGTATCTCTCTCTCTGTCTTATTTCTTGAAATAATAATGAGGTATTTGTTTGACGTTCAGGGCCAATTTGTTCTCAAACAGGATAACACCAACCTTACACTGTGACACTTTGAAAATGTGTTAGCAAAAGTGTTTAGAACAATTGGGATTTATTGCATACTCTAAAGATAGACAGTGACTGAGTTCTGGCATTTGAAAAGGTAAGTTAAATCACCAGTGTTCAAACGACAACCCTTCTTAAATCCAATAAGCTACCAGAGGGCCTATGCAAAACGAGCTGTCAGTGTGTGAAAGCTACGCCGGCCACATTGATTACTGACGCTTTCTTGAGAAGAGGAAGAGTGAATTCTCCCCCTTGAATTGCCTTTGCAGTGATGTTCTCACGTAGTTTCCACAAGTGCCAGAGCCTTGTATCACTCTTCTCTGGCCTGACATGGTCATAATCAGATATGTCATCAGTCACGTTTTCAGCAGAATGACCCCCGATTCTCGTAAGCAGATAAAAACGGTGGGCATTGTCGCCGCCCAGCCGCGTGAGTGTCTCTCCTCGGCTTATCTGTCAACACTGACCTTGCGCAAAGTTTTTTTTCCTTTTTATTCCCCTCGGCGGTTCAGATGACCTGAGATAACAGAAGGTCAGTGTAATTGGATCAGACCGACAGCTAAATGGGAGGCTAGCGCTTCCCTTTCTTAGTCAGGTTAGGCCGCAGCTCTCCCTCTACCACCGTCACAACCTGCATTGGTATTCTCTATGTGCTGCGCTTCACTCCACTGGCGTGCTCTAGCCGTGTGCACACGACAGCCTCGCTCATCCGCGCTCTTGGCGTGTGGTAATTGGCTTTTCGGTGCATGATCGAAGAGGGGAAACATGGCGCGAAACCTTCTTGCAAGGGGTCTGGGCCAGGCCAGCAGGCCCATACATCTTGGCAAGGTCGCACCACGCATGAACTCAATTCAGCATCGCAAATTGACAAGCAAGCAAATCTCCTGCAAATTGATTGTGCGGGCAGGTTGATTTAAGCTCAAGGATTCTTTTAAACACAAAAAAGGAAGGAGGAGGGGTCCTTGAGCAATTCACAAATGATGGTCATGTAGCAAGCAGAGAGAAGAGAAAAAAAGGACTCGTGCCAATCTGTTTTTATTGGCTAGTAACCACTGCTAGTATAGTTTAAAGGCATGCAGCAGCAGCAGCAGTAATGTTTAGTTAGATAAACTACAGCTGTCCCAGTGGCCTTGAGCAAGTCTGCCCCTCCAAGGACTGCTACATAGAATTTCTTTAGTGGTATTTACTTCTTATGTTATCAATGGATAAATATTTATGCTTCTGCTTCCCTCTACCTCCCCCCTTGAAGAAAAAAAAAGACACAGCAGTCAATGTTCTCTTGAGCATTTGATTACTTACTCGTCTTGCTCTCAGATTCAAGATTCTATGCAATTCTACCACTCCAGCACAAACCAAATCAGGTCATGATGCTTAATTGTGGCCCAATCAACCTTTACTAATGCAATGTCACTTTTGTTTAACATGAATAAATGGGAAATCTTTTTTTTTTCTGGAGAGAAGTACGGGGGGAGAAAGGGAATGGAGTGCTAAGATGATGGAACAGACTCGTTTGATCTGCCACACTTTAATAAGCTTGTAAGATTATCTGGATTATTAGATTTTTCTGTGGATGGAGTGATTCAGATTGCATCGATTAAATTACAGTGCCAATTGCCTTTGATGTGAATGTGTCAACATGCACGGTTCTCTGGGGGAATGGAGAGGAAAGGATTATGGTCAGAGTGAATGGGCTGCTTGTATCAGTATTTTCATATTGAATTAGGAGTTATGCAGCATGGGACTGCCTGATTCAAATAAATGGCCCTAACCTTCGATTAATTTACCTGTCATATGTCTAACATTTAAACCATCAAAACACTGAGCAGACTGAAAGCGATAGTCATTTAGAGGCCTTTTTTAAATGAATGCTTGTGTGAATAACCAGTGTTGATGCTAATCTGTCTCTCTTTCTTTATATCTTTTTAGGTGGATCATCCTTTCTTTTTTCCTGTTTACTTTACTTGTTATTTATTTATTTTGACTAAAAAATGTGTGTTCTGTGTTGATCACCACAGGTTTAGTCCCTACGAATGGTATAACCCCCACCCGTGCAACCCCGACTCGGACGTGGTGGAAAACAATTTCACCCTGCTAAATAGTTTCTGGTTCGGAGTTGGAGCTCTCATGCAGCAAGGTAGACGCCTCTGCCTGCCCACCCTTTAGCACATGTCCCACTCTTTTGCTGGGGGTCCAACTTTTGCTCTTATCAGGCCCACAACCCCGCATGGGTGCCTCTGTGCATGTAGCTAGATGCGGACCGGTTGCTATTTCGAGGTACGAGCGGATGGTTGTTTGAGTCAGAAAAACTGGATGGCTGTGATGATTGGTGAATGTGAATAGAAGAGCTAGGTGCAACTACTCATGCATGCTTTTCTTTCATGACCCCCATTATTCCCTTTAGTCAGGCTCCTGAAAAGGTAAGTCTAATCACTCTAATCGCCCGTAATTTGCAACAGCCAGACAGAGGTATAGTAAAGTGACAGACACAGTGCTATGTTTTCACCTGACCCAGCCTGAAGTTGTGCTTCTTCCAACTAAAGCCTGATGCCACATCTTTTACATTACTTGCTGTCATGTAATGAGATGGTGAAGATATGATGAAATAGTCCTAAACTAAATTAAAAGGGAGGATGACTTTGTGTGAACATTCTTCTACAAATAAACTGCATGACTACTGTTGCATTGAAGAGAAGAATGTGTAATCACTAAGAAAATGCAACATTGTGGAGCATAAAAGTCGATCAGGCCAGCAGGATGTGCCGGCCGATGAGCATGGTTAAAGGGTGGACTTGCACTGCATTTATCTTATGGAATGGAGCACAGAAAGGGTTTGAGATGCAATTGCATGCAGTGAGGCAGGTGGCATGGGTATGTGTTGATTTTGTAAGGACAAAAATTTAGGTTACTACATGGTCCAATAATTATGGTGCTTGTCAAAAATGTTTGTTGAAGACTGAACATTTACAGATGTTTCCTTATGAGATACTGTCATTTAATGTATTTGAACCATAAGTACTGGAAAACTGAAAATATTGTTTTGTACATGCCAATAGTTTTGGCAACAGCTCACTGAGGTGTGTCACATGATGCCTTTGAGAGACTTGTGATTATGGTGGACATTTCCTGTGTTACTCTTGCTATGTGCGGGTTTTAGGATTTGACTGTTGGGTATTGTTCCAAAGATGTGGCGTCAGGCTGAAGAGCAAGGGGCAGGCTTTGCACTTTGCCTGTCTGTATGACATGTCCATTCTGAGTGAGTAGCCCTACACTGTAGAGAGGCTCCCCTGCCCGTGGCTTGGCAGCCCCCAGAAAACTGTGGGATGTGGTGTTTGGACATGACGTTACCTTGGGTACATGACAGTCAGCCCCAACCAGGTTTTATTAGGTCAGGCCTGGCAGGATGAGACCGGACCCTGAGGTCCAATGGGGGTAAAGATGAAAAATAAATGTGACAGATTCAACCCCTCTTCCCTGGCCTGTGGGTCATTGTTTCACTGTGTGTCCCTGGTGTCCATTCTTTTCATGTGAGTGTTTGTTTGTCTGAGCCGTTTTGCCAATGAGTAGCGTGGGCTGCAGAGCACCGTTGGAAGTGGTTTACTGAATCATGTCTGACTGTGCACTAGTCTGATAGCACAAGAGAGTGAAGTTCTTTTTCTTTCCTTTTCAACAGCTGTCTAGGCAGAGGTCTGGACCTGGAGTTGGCTGTCATGTTCAAACTCTGGGCTTGAGCACCGGGTCACTAGGCAGACTGTGAGAAAGTTAGAGCAGACTCAGTCTTCAAAGGCATGATTCAATCTCAGACAAAGCTCTCTCCCGATTTGTCAGAAGCATATCTTTCCCACAGTCCATTGCCAACTGCAGTAGACTGAATGTGCAAGATCAAAGCTTACAGTTGCTTCTTAATGCTTGAGAAGAACCACCTTTTAACTTCCCTTCCCTCATTTCTCTCTGACCCCTCCTACTCTATAGCTAGACCATTCTTTAACCCAATCCTCCTTTGACATATCCTCACTTATCCTGCATGAACATTTAATGAAAATCACGGGAGATGCTAAATTTCTATAACCTGGTATGTGTTTAGTAATAAATAGCTATTCACTGTTAAGATGTAGTGCAGTTCAGATCCAGTGTTAGATAAACACAGATGAACTCTGTCTCATGTCTTTTAATGTCAAGCCAAGATCATAATAGACCTAGTACACAGTTAGCATGGTTGTTTTTCCCAGGCCTTGGTTTTTCTGTGCTTTGGCAGCCTTCTCCTTGCCCTGCAGCTCTACTCTGCTCTGCAGCGTGCTCAGACCAGGCCAGGCCTCTCCAGCCCTGACAGCTGCCCTTCTCTGACCACTCTCTCTACTTTTTCTGCTAGGATCTGAGCTCATGCCCAAAGCCCTTTCCACCAGGATAGTTGGAGGTATCTGGTGGTTCTTCACTCTCATCATCATCTCCTCCTACACAGCCAACCTGGCTGCCTTCCTCACTGTGGAGAGAATGGAATCTCCCATTGATTCAGCTGATGACTTGGCCAAGCAGACCAAGATTGAATATGGTGTGGTGGAGGATGGCTCCACAATGACCTTTTTTAAAGTGAGTAGAAATATGCAAAAATGTCTTTCACTCACAGATATTAGTAAAAATGTCGGATTTCCAGGCTAAGAATGCTATTAATTTTTTCCCCCCAAAGTACCTTGCAATGCAACATCATTGTACAACTTAACATGACTGAAGAGGAACACTAACCACCGAATCAGCCATAATCATTGCACCATTTTACTTTGCTGGGGGGGCAAACACACAAACTAAAATTAATCTAAGAACATTTAAGTGATGAGTGTACATTAAGCAATATGACTGCACCTGAATAGATTCTAATAAAATTATTTGTGTAGATTATTTCCAATGAATTATATCAGGTAGGAAAAATGATCAAAAAAATGTAAACCGTGGATAGGCATATTGAAATGAAGCTAGTGCTAATTGGGGCCATGTTTAACTGTTTATTTTAACAGTTCATTTATTTCACTTATTGGGGCAGCTGGTGGCCTGGTGGGGTGGTTAGGAAATTTGCCCCTGCATTTGGAAGGCCGTGGGTTCGAATTCCAGGGCAGCTGGTGGCACCACTGAGATACCCTTGAGGCAGATACCGCCCCAAACACTGCTTCGCAGGTGCTGCGTTGTCGGCTGCCCACTGCTTCACTTGAGTGAATGTTGTATGTTCATGCATGAAAAAAATAACCACTTTACACTTTTTTTACACTTTAATGCAGTCTGTTTGCTGGTGACACACTGTTCAGTTCTGCCTAACAGCAGTGTGTAGTTAACCTGCTAGACTTTATTTAAATCCTGAAAGCCTGTGGAAATTTTCACTTCTACGCTATATGATTATTTGATTAGGGCAGTATTTCAGCTGAGAGACCTCAGCAGGGAAAGCATGGCCACTGTGGGTTTTAGATTACCCTAACATTCACAGAGGGAAACTTATGGCGATGTCTATTCCAGATGTTCTTTTTTTCCCCCTCTCTGTTTCTTCTGAGTCATATAACCACTGTGCAACATGGATTCTTTCATTTAAACATTCGTAAGCATACAAAGCTATAATCATCAAACACAGCAGAATGCATTTTGTTGGTACTGATGCTTTGAATATTTCATCATAAAATGGAAACAGACACATTTCAGAAAATACATTGTTGTTGGTGGATCAACAACAATGTTCCGATGCTTAAATTTCCAAATTAACTAGTGGTTCTTATGTCGTCAGATAAATTAAATTGGTTGCAGATGTAGCACTAAGTAGCAATAGAGCTTTCTGCCAAATGGCTCAAGCATTCTCCTTTTTCAGGTGCTGATTTATTGACTGATTGAGTGTCTGTGTGTCTGATTGACAGCCGGATGGACTGGCTGATAAACCAGGGGAATTGATTGAACGTAATGCACTGTGGATGTACAGCCTGTCACTGCTAGCCTCCCCTCAAACTCATCACGGATACCGAGGGAAATAACAAGCAAAATCCCTGCTGTTTGTCCAATTACTGACTTAGATTTGCTCCACAAAAATACTAAGGGCACCTAAACGTGTAAATGTCAGCATGAGACTTTGTGTGAGTGTAGTGGGATGCACCTTGACCAGTTTCAGGACTTTTACACATATATAGACCACACATGCACACATGGGCACAGATAATTGCTGCATTTGTCCCACAAGCTATTTGAAACCATTATAACACAATTATTTAATTAAATAATCATTATAGTTACTTGACCTGGCTTGTGAGATGTCAGGCTGTATCTGCTGTGTGTGTATGTATGTGTGTGTGTGTGTGTGTGTGTGTGTGTGTGTGTGTGTGTGTGTGTGTGTGTGTGTGTAGAATAACAGGATAGAAAGGGAAGATTCTGACGGGTTGTCACGCTCGTTTTTCATCTTTTACTCTGAGCCACTGCTTCGAGGCTACAGAAAATGACAAGATTGGCCTTTGAACCATATATTCTTCATCCATTGATCAAGGAGAATCATCTAATTGACAAATACACTACTATTACTCTAATAGCAAAGAAAATGTGTGCGCTATTACATAATTAATACTCAAGTGTAATAATGCAATTACATATTTAACCGAATGGTGAACTATGGACTTACATTAACATGCCATTTACACTATCAATAGTTTTGAAACTGCTCTTGTGACTTTTTCATTTGTTTTAGTGTCAAGAAATGTCAAAAACAAAAAGAGTGGGCTGTACTGCCCTACAAAAGCCAAACTGCAGTAACTACATATTTGGTCAAAATTGACTTTAGACTACAAATGGGTCTCCTTTGTCTTGTGAGAAAATATCCTGGTTTATAGTTGTCCCGTTTCAGAGAAACGATGGTGTTAAAATTGCAGTAACTACAAAACCCATACTAATACTAAAACTTTAAAGCCATTTTCTCAGTTTTATCTTTGGCGTAAGTACTGCACTTTGGCTTTGTAGGGTAGTATCTTATCAATACATTCAAATCATCCTAAAAGGCTGCAAATACAAATTTGAAATAAATTGAATGTTCTACACAAGAGATGAAAAATATCCCATTAAACAAGGCTTTTGTTTGTTTAGATCATCTAAAAGAATCTTTCCGCTGCACCTTGAAGCAGAATCTACTTTCTTGACTCTTTATTCAGGGTCAGACTTTGTGTTTCCTAAGTTACATACTCATATGACCACTTAAGTAATTGGCTATACCTTTTACATTCTCACTTTTTTATCTTGTTGTTCAATATGCTGCATTCCATGTTCCAGAAGCCACTGTGAGCAAAAGAAAGGTGAGGTAGTGGATAGCGCAGCCGGCTGCGGCACATTTAGTCTGCGTTCCTTCTCTTCCTCCGCCTCGCTGTCTCTGCGTAACCTTCAACATCAAAACAATCTGCGGCAGTGGCGTTTCGCTGAGCCCAGCAGCAGCAGCGCATCCTCACTCACCTCACTTCCTCTCTTGCTGCACCTGCCCCCGCACTCCTCTATGAAGAAGGAAATCATCCCTCACTCCAGCCCCGCTCCATGCCTGCCACCACTGTCATTGCTTTTTTTAATTTGTTGTGGAGGGTTTCATGGGCTCTGATAAAATCTGTGGTCTGTTCTCTCTCCTTTTCCCCATTGCCTTTTTTCTCTTATTGTCTTCCTTGTCCCACTCTCTGTATTTCTCTCTCTTCCTCTCTTTATCAATTTTCTGCTTTTTTTCTCTCTCTTCTCTTCTCCTTTTTTCTTTTCTTGCTTTCTTTCTTTCTCTCTCTGTATCTCGGATTCTCTATATTCCACTGCCTTCTTCTCTTTCTATTGCCTTTTCCTCCATTTGTTTTTCTTTCTGTCTTTCTCGTCACTTTCTCTGCATCTTTCCCGGTGCATCTCTCTCTCTCTCTCTCTCTCTCTCTCGCTCTCTCTCTCTCTCTCTCTCTCTCTCTCTCTATCTATCTATCTTTCTCTTACTCTCTCTCTCTCTCTCTCATACGCCCACAGACACACATATGCAGACCCTCTCTTGCTTGCCCGTGTGCAGGCATGCGTGCATTTCTCACATTCGCATATTTCCTCGCAGTGTTCCCCTTATCAGGCTTCAGTGAGTGTTATTTTGCAGTGGGCCGTGAGGTGGATCCCTGTAGGACTGTAGTGCTCAGCAGTAAGTTTATAAGTCGTGATGGAGAGGGGAGCTGAATCACTGCCACTGATGCAATTTGGCCAGCAGGCAGAGGGAGCAGCTCCAGCCATGGGGGAAGGATAGGGGCTGAGAATAGAGCCTGCACTGTGATTCAACCTCCATATAATTAATACACCAACTAAACCACTGCAGAAACCATGTATTTTAACACCTTTAAATATGTGCAAAAAACACATTAGGAGGTAGAATTATGTGCATAATAATGTCCACATCACTGCTGTTATAACAAAACCTCTCTATGATGGGAACTATAGAGGACAAACCGAACAGAAATATCCTTAGCCTTAATGTAAGACAGTAGGATTACAATCACATACCACACACAGTGCAGACATATGGCATACTGTCAGAAAGCTTCATTTCACTGGTTTAATGTGGAATTGGAAGTGTGTCTCAATTATTGTAAAGTTATTGAAGTTATTTAACATTCGTCCTGCAATATGGCAAATTTAGTGAAGAAAAAAAGGAGAGTTTTCTACCAGGATTGTCTGCAGCAACAGTCTGCCCAGATGTTCAATAAATATCAAAACCTTGGCACAACTAGCATTTAAAAGTTAAGCAACACATAACCATCCTTAATTTTAGAACAACTTCAAGTCTCATCTCACCACATCCCTGAATCTAGTCAAAGGTCCATTAGCATCTACCAAACTGGAGGTGCTTACAACAGAAGTGAAAATAGGCATGCCTTCTAAATATATTTATTTTTTGCCAAGTTATATTGGATATTTGGTGATCACAAAATGTTGCCGTCTTTTGTAAATGTCTGACCATGACCCTTTTTTTGCCTCATTTTTTGCCTCACTAACCATTCTCTTGGCTGCCCCTCATTGGCGGCAGCCCCCTGCTTCACTTGGTGAATGGGTTAAATGCCGAGAAAGAATTTCACATTGTTTACACTGTGTGCTGTAGTTTTCTTTTCTAAGGGTGATTATAATTGTGAAAGCATATATAATAATTAAATTAACTATTATTTTTGTTTTCTTACACTAAAATGTCTTCACTTATACGTTAGATTAAGATGTTAGACCCCCCCCATTATTTCATCATAATATTCTTTATTGTATTGTCTCTCTCTCTCTCTCTCTCTCTCTCTCTCTCTATATCTATATATATATATATATATATAATATTAAAATATTGAAATATATGCATTTTAATATTCTGAATGAAGTGCAGAACAAAGTGCATTCCGAACAAGTGCTTTAAAAACTGGTGAAAGATATAACAACATTCTCTGGAGTCCTTTAACAAAACAGTGTATTAAAACAGAGACAGGCACCCCATACCTTAACCACAATCACTGGAAAACTTTCCTGCCTTTTCAAAAAAACAGGCGGAGTGGGTGTGCTCTAAGGGTCTCGCCTCGTCTGTGCTTCATACTCTGTGCCTTTGTGGATCCATCTCTCTAGAAATATCGGCATTCCACACTTTAAAAAACGGCTTTCCGTGTGTCTTTCTAATGTGGGTTGTCCACTAACTAGTACCAGCTCGGTTCGGTTCAACTCTACTCGCTTTTTTGCTTTTCCGTATCTAAAATCTGAACGCTAGCATTAGTGCTAACTAACGCTAACGTTGCTTCTTTAAGCCTTATCTGGTAAGCCAATTGTCTCCGTTTTGTGGCAGAGACAAGGATAAGAAAAAAACCCCTCTGATTTCATCCATGCTGGTGATGGCAGGTTGTTTACCTCAGCTTAGAGCGCTCCGCTCATGCTGCTTCTCAGAATGTTTGGTCGCTATAGCAACCAGGTGTAGTGGAAAACAGAAGGTTCGAAACCAAACTGAACAGAGTAGAACCAAACTGAACCGAACCGAGCTGGTACCCTTTAGATATATAGAAATTACCCACACTGCAGACATCTTTACTGTAATCCAATCTGGCTCATGCAGTCTGCGGTTGATGATTGCATCATCACTGTTTTGGTCGCGTAAAAAAATATTTTATGCCTATAATCATATACCTAAAATCTCTCTGTCTCTCTGTCTATCTCACCCCTTTTCCACTCCACTGGTTCCCGTGCCAGTTCCCCATTTTGGATCCAGTGCAACGATTTTTCACAGAAAAAAATGGTGCCAGTGCCCTAAAATAAACACCAAACCTGCACCTTAACTTTGCTGAGAACCCGTGACGTCGGTGGGCGACGTAATCACATAATCGGTGTCTATGTCGATCTTTTTCAAACGTAATAACCCGCTGAATAAGCTGCATTTGCATACTGAAATAAATTCTCAAAGTTTGGAGAGTAACCAGCAAGCAGGAACTGAGTTCGGCCATGTTTGTTTCTGTTTAGTGGGCGTGGCCTGTCACGTATTATCATGCGGCTCCCGCTGAGCTCTTGTCTAGTGTAAATGTGGGCCGGTTCTCGGCTGGTTCCCAGTTCGGCTCCTGGTACCAGCACCAGTGTAGTGTAAAAGTGGTATCTGTTCCCCTCTCTCTCTCTCTCTCTCTGTCTGTCTTTTGCTCCATAATCGCTCGATTCTCAGCAGTTTTGAGTTGCCACCTGCTAAGACACAGGAGAGTGTGTGTACTGAAATTGAGAGGGCCTAACAGGTTTACTGTTGATTAAAGGTTATAACTGCATGTTGTCCCTTAGTGTCCCCATTCATCACTGTCACTGCCATTAGCATCACAATACCAAAATATTGGATTTGCAAGAGGAAATGTCTACAAAGCCATTAGCAACAACTATCAACAGGGGTGCCCCAGCCCATCTAATTACCTTCACTGAGCACATGCAGATCAAGGTGTTAGAGACAAATAATGACACATTATGGTCTTAGAAGTCTTATAATGAAGGCACAAGGAACTAATTATGGCGTTTCTAATGCACCCACAAAGCAGGATAATAATACACTTGCATTCAGCTTCAATTTAGACAAACAGTGGGAGGCACAGAAATACCATATGTCAGAATTGACTTTTTTCAGTTTTACAGGCCAGCCCTCTCTCCATAAGAATGTACATTCAGGTTTTTTTGATCATTTGTGTTTGTTCACCTACAGTACTTTGTTGTGGCCCGCAAAATGGTACAATATAATACTGGCATTAGAGGGAAGATTGATAAACAAGCTATTTGTACTCCAATATTGTATATATAATTGTACTATAACCATAATATTATTTAGATTATGTTACTGTTTCATGGTACAGGTTCATTGTTACAACACTGTAAAATACAAAAGCACAGATACAGCAACTATTCAGCAACTGTACAACACAGATAATGTAAAATCAGAGTGTAAAATCAGAGTGTAAAATAGTAGTTTGTATATTTCTTTTCGATACCAGAGTGTCATTTGACTGCACTAGCAATGTTGCATTACATTCAAACCACTTTGCACAATTCCACAATTTGAACTATTATAATATATGAACAAATACACTTTTTTTTTTAGCTCTTTTTGCTTACAGTACCCCAGATGACAGTTAGATCGCTTTCTAAAAAGGCAAGTGCTAGAGCTTTATCCCAGTACAAAATGATAGACAATTGCTCAGCGATAGGATGAAACATGGCCATTTTCAGATAATTTATACAGTTTTTTACATTTCTTCAGTTACATATTACTTAGAGTATTATGATATAAATAAGCACATGCATACATACATACAAACATCAAATGTACCTAAGATAAGATATATACACTACTCACAATAAGTTAGGGATATTATTATTTACATGAGTGCTTGTCCTATTTGCTCAGGATTTTAATGAAATAAGTAAAAGTTCCCTTTGATATTACTAATAATTTATGAGAAGAAACACCATTTTCATTAGTTTAATATTTATTACCCCCAAAATTTAGACAATAACAGGGACAGCCCCAAATAACAAAAATTGACAATGTCAGTAGCGGGTGTTTCCACCATTTGCCACAAAGACAGCTTGACAGCAACGTCTCATGCCCCTCACTAGCCTCATGGTGTTACTCTGAAGCAATGCGTTCCACTCTTCCACAAGTGCTACACGCAGTTCTGCCAGGTCAACTGTGCCACAATGTGATGGAGCATTATCATCCATAAACAGAAAGTTGGGGGTATGCTGGCGGAATTGGGGGATGATGATGGGTTCTCTGAGGTAAGAACGTGCAGTGACTGAGCTGTGTACAATAACCAAATCTGTTTTGCGCTGACTGGTGATGCCTGCCAGGCTGTTGTACCTCCTCCACCAAAGCAAGCCCTGGGGACCATGTTGACCTCAGAGTTTCGCTCACCTCGCCTTCTCCAGCAACGCTGATGGCCATCATTTCTGTGCACGATGACCCAACACTCATCAGTGAACAGGACGGTAGACCACTGCTGCATTGTCCAGGTCACATGGTCTTGTGCCCACTGC
>JBBPDE010000006.1:11964798-11983616 GCA_037974605.1 Nannopetersius ansorgii
CCGTTAACCCCTGACTCCCCGTCAGATTCCCCACACATGCCCACACAGTCACTTAGCTGTTCCTCCTGCACGCCACAGTATGTATGTGCTCAAGTCTTTTCCTGGATACAACTGAACCTATTGCAAGCAAGACTACAAATGAATTGTGCTGGAAGATTTAATTTTCGCAATTAATTTTTCAAGCTACTGTCTACTGCATGACCTGCAAGACACAAAACAATGCATTGGTCTATATAATGAAGCCAACACCAAATTACAGCATGCATATGCCATCATTCATAGTGCTGTATGCATTTGTACATGCTCCCCTCCCCCTTGTGCACACATCAACAAATACATTTGTTAAAGAAGAAAAAGCCCCCATATATTTTCAGACAGGCACCATCATTTGGCCTAATGCTTATTTACTGGGTGAAAAAGGCAAAGAGACAAATGTGCCGGGAGGAATAAGGTGCATTAGCAGGTAGAGCAATCCGTTAAATCCTTTGGTCTTGATCATTTAGGTAATGTCCCGTTCATTTTAGATTCATGACTCCTAGTCTGCCTCGCCATCGACTGAGCTCAGTGTAAATCTCTGCCTGGCTGTTATCATGCTCTCAACCCATCCTACCCTTTCATGTTTACTTTGTGGATAATTAACTGCATAATAGTATCCTGCTTCTCTTTTCTTTTGAATCAAAAAAGAATGAACACAATCACCTGAGATTCAATATTCCCTCTCTCCTTCAGTTTATCATGAGCTGAAGTGGCTCATGCCTTCATGCTCACTAAAGTAGTCAAAAAACAGTCATTACATTAAAGAAAAAAAGACCAAGGGAGTACGACAAGATATGTGGAAAAGTCTGGGTCTATCAAATATGTAGACAACTATTAAAACTAAATCAGGATGTTCTCTGGACAGTACAGTAATGCAACATCTCTATAGATCAGATCTGCTTTTTTAGAATCTGAAGGGTTCTGTCGTTTTTTCCTAAAAGGGCAATTCCACCAGTTGAAAATGAACATAATTGAATTATTCAAGTGTAAAGAAATGTATTCAGAGTGGTAATATGTGAATTTCCACAAGATTTTGGAGTTTCTGTGGGAATTTTTGTCCATTAATTCTGTACAGCATTTATGAGGTCAGGCACTGATGTTGGACAAGAAGGACCGTCTCACAATCTCCGTTTCAGTTCATCCCAAAAGTGCTGGATGGGGTTGAGGTCAGGGCTCTGTTTGGGCCAGTCAAGTTCATCCACACCAAACTCATTCAACCTTGTGTTTATAGACCTTGCTTTGTGCACTGGGGCTCAGTCATGCTGGAATATAAGGTTCTTCCCCAAACAACATTTCCACAAAGTTGGAAGCATGCCAATGTCCAAATCATCTTGGTACGCTGAGGCATTAGGAAGGGGCCGAACACAATATTGTGTCCCAATATTTTGTACACACACAAGCACACACATACTATATATGTTTATCTAAAATGAACATTTTCACAAAAGATCGGTCCAAATAACTTTGCTTACAACAATTTAATCATCCAGACTTTTTTTTCTTGCTGGAATTCCCCACTGACACGGGTGTCTAAAACAGAATGAAAATAAGTCACTTTGACTTATAATTACTAATCTACAATTAATACTTTGCACAGATAGAATTTAATCCTGAACACATACTCTTTTTAGAAAATCATTTAATTAACTTTGTTTCTCTGAGTTTTGAACTACAATAAAGAGCATTTGAGAAAAGGGAATTTTTAATGATACATCACATTTCAGTCTGGACATCATTAACCAGTATCCTCAGTCACCATTCAGGCTATTTTCTATTAAATGGACTTATTTGGATCAAAGATAAAACTCTGAAGTTTGATTCTGTAGTGGTTTGCTTTAAAGTTCTCTACAGTAGGCTGAAAAAAACAAGGCAGAGATCTGTGTGCTATGTGAGACATAAGACATGTAACAGAGACAATACACAATAAAACATGCAGGTCTACTTCTTCCAACACAACAAAAAAACAAACAATATTATGATGACTTAAGTGTAAGTATAGATTTCGACTGTGATTAGGTAATACTTTACTGGCACAAAGTCATCTCCTGTTGATTACTTCCCCCCTTAAATATTTAACTTGTAGCTCTCTTTCAGAGCCAGTCCTGTCCCACTCTACAAAACACTTCAGGGAATCCTTAATATTTCAGCATCACATCAATAATGAACACAGTGGCACCATCCTTCTTATTATAGATTTTATTACATGCGTTTTTAATAATGCACTTGACTAAATATTATCTTGCAAGCTTGGTATTTGCATACTACACCTCTAGTTCCTGATAACTGGAAAATAACGACTGTCCACGAATACAACTGTCTTATGTTTGGGGTTAATTATGTGCTACTCTCAGATGCTCACTGGACTATTCACACGGCCAACATCGAACCATAAAAAGGCAATAGACTAACAAACAAAGGGCCGTTCAGAATAGATGCACAACATTGTTATCCTTGCTGTTGGCTTTTGAAGAGTGATTTAGTCTGTTGCACAAACATCCAAGAATTAAGTCTCATTAGATAGGGAATGCAGGATCCTATCTGAGTCATTAAGTTTACACAAAGAAAGGCTGGAGGACTCCTGTTTTACTGTATCATCGAATTCTGGCAAAGAACTAATCAGCTCCCCCCTCAATCTCCCAAACCCAACTAGGGGTTGACTAAGGTCTAATAAACATTAACATAAAATTTAATGAATGTGCTGGGCTGCATCTGGCCACCAGAAAGCTCATTCAGAATCACCTCAGTAATCAAGGCCTTAAATAAGGTCTATGTCCTCTGTCTTCCTTTTTTTCTTTCAGAGCACACACAAAATTTTATCAGGCATTTCTCCTGATGTAGTTTGTTTCAACCATCAAAGTTTTACACAGTCTGCTGTAGGCTACAAGTAAACAACTGAGAAAAGAAATGTTTCTGTCTCTGTCTTTGAGAAGAAATGACAAGGAATGACTGATCAGCTATACACTGCTTCACAGAGCAAAACATCCAATGATTTATTACCAGATACAGTAACTACAGCTTGCGGTCTCCAATAACGGTCACTTAGGGGTTAATTTAACCATTTTATCGAAAAATACTATATGCTCTGTATATAATAGACATCTTCAATAAACAATCTGAATTAGGAGTCGTGTGCGTTTCCCTGGCCAGGGCTCTGAGCATACAGGCTTGTACATGCTCTGTTTAATTGAGATCATCACCCCAGCCTGATTGAGAAAGAACATCATAAAACGGCTCCTAGTCTAGGCCTCAAGGCCAGTGCTATTGGCCCATTGAAGAAATTGCATGTTTGATCTTTTGTGCTAAACTGAAAAGGGCTGGGAACTGTATGATTACATGAAGGCTGATTCCAGATCACCGTTTGCAATGATGGATTGAATCATTATTGTGTATTTGCTTGCTGGGTGCCCTTGTGGCAGAGCCTTGAAGCATCCTTGAGCACACACGCGTGCCTAGCTACAGCCCATACAAATGGAGTGTGTGATTCTTCAAAGGGGCCAGGAAGAGCTGTAGTCCCAGATGACCAGCCTCATTTGACCTCTCTGCATCCCACAGGGCGAACACAGACACTGTGATTTATCTGCGCAGACCACACTGCTCCTAAAGCTCTGTTGACTGGAGTTACTGAGCTACCTTCTCTTTTTGTACCTATGTAAATTTGTTCTGAAAGTCATTCTTCATTTATGATTCACGCTGTCTGTTGAGAACATTAACAATGAACACAAACGTTGTCATATATTTATCTCAGAGGCATAATACCCATCTCTCTGACTGTCTATTCATTCATTCATCTATCCATCCATCCATTCTGCCATCCATCCATCTATCCGCCATCCATTCTGCCATCTATCCATCCATCCATCTGCCATCCATCCATCCATCCATCCATCCATCCGCCATCCATTCTGCCATCCATCCATCCATCCACCTATCTATATATCCAATGCTCTTTCTGTTTCTTTTTTCCAGAATTAAATGAACCTGAAATGTACATTAATAGGCGGTTTAAAAAGAAAAAAACATTGGACACAGTAATGTCAAACAGCCAAATTAGTGTAATTGTGAATTTATCCATCCACTGCAGCAATTATCTCAGGCTTTTTGTGGAAGAATGAGCAACCACGTTTGAATGCTCAATGAAAAGGCTATAAACAAAGGAAGCATTCTTTCTGGGATTTCATTAGTTCATTAGTTCACAGTAGTAAACAATTTAAAAGATTACAATAACTGGCCATTTCTACATTTTTAGAAAACGGTAATGAACTCAAATGTCTCTGTCCACTCAAATTACTCATCAATCTAAAAAAAACACAAATAGTGATCATCCTTGAGTTAATAAAATGAACAAAACAGAAATACTTTAATATTTGCTTCTTCAAAATGATGATTTTAGCTTCGAACATTCACTAATGATCAGAGGAAAGGAAGATTCCTGCCTGATTCAAAATGGTGTAACCAGACTGCCCTAAAATTCAGAATAACACTCATAAATATGCCAATAAGGTCGTGATAAAAGCAACATTTTTTGTTCCCTAAAAAATATTTAAAAGAATGAGAGAAACCTCTGTGCAAATGAAATGAATGACATTTTATGGCAGCCTGGAGAGACAATTCACTGTGCAAAGATTTTTTAAAGAACAGTTATTTGGTAAATACCCTCTACATTGTATAATCTTTAAAAAAAAACAAAGATCTATATCACACTTGGTTCTTTTGGGAAGCAAAATAGTTATTCTATGGCATTATTTAAAGGGGACCTCAGAAGAAACCCTGTTAAAGTATTCTGTTTAATTGTAAAATTAAAGTATTTGTCATACATGGTACAGTATGAAAGGGGTGGGGGGGGGCAGATTTGCATTACCGTACACACCAACATATTCCAAACACATATAAGCAAAGTTCAACATATGAAGGACAGTCTTCATACTAAAGATATTTTCCATAAGCACTAATGCTTGAAAGGCAGGGAGATGCTACATATTTCTGACACTGAAGTGTTTTTTTTTTTACAATGGACTGTTTCATCAGGTAGATACAATATTTCTCTTTTTCAAAAAAACTAAACTTTAGATTTTGCATCAAATCAGCACTTGCCATCGATGCTTTCCAACAAGTTATTATTTTCCATATCAGTTTTTTTTTATCTTTTCACCTAAGGTCTATGTGAAAAATTGTTTCTGAAAGCAAATGGTCCTCAAAGAAAATGCTATACTCATACACTTCTCACCTCCTTGAGCCTTTTAAATAAACATTTACATCGTAATAGAGTGCCCCATTCCACTTGCGGGTTATTTGTTTGTAGTAAGTGTGTGAGGCGAATAATACAGTGAGTTTGTTTACGCAGCAAGGGCATTCTTTGGTTCAGCAGACAACTCAACTCTCTATATGACTTCACAAGGTGAAAACCAGACTGCTGGGACATTTGACTGCAGACTCACAGGAAGGGAAGAATATTGGCAACACCCTTACAATCCAGCCAACAGCCGAATTGCATGGTGAACTCACATGACTAGCTTTCTTCTCTGCAAATGTTGACATTACTTATTCATCTGACTGACCCCAATTATGATAAGCATAAGTTAGAACTGTGCAAAGTCAGAGGAAGAACAGTCATGGCACCATTTGAAAAAGATCATCGTTTAAACCCGTGCAGCTTAGATTATTCCTGACCACACTTCTTCCACCTGCATTGTTTTTGTTAATTGTGTTTACTTACATTTACTTGTGTTGTGGCAGGTCTTACTTAAGATTTGTATTACTTAGCAGCTGTTGTCCCATGTGTTAAATGCATGCATGTTATCTTAATTACTTTAATCAGTTCATTTAATTTTCCCATAGTCCTTTATCACTAATGTTATTCTTGTTGCTTTAACAATTCTGCTGTCCTAATTAATGTTTTCGTTCTCATGCTATGGCCTTGCACTGTGTTGTTTATTAGTAATGAGTCTAACTGATTTTTAGCGTATCGTGTAAAAGAAAAGTATGTGTTATTGTCAGGGTTAGGGTTAGGTCTTATGGTGCCCCCTGGAGCACAACTTAAGGCTGATTTGGTGCTTAAGAGTAGTATATAAGTATTTGAGCCTTAAATATTAGCAGTGTTAGCTGGACAGAGCCTGGAAATTGGTGCTATTCTGATGTAGCAATTTAGGACCTGAGGACAAACCAATCAATTTTCATTTCACAGCACATACAGGTCGGGTGGCAGTAGTGGCCAGGGTGCTTTTGTTTGGTGTTTGCATGCTCACCTTATGTCTGTGTGGGTTTCTTGTAGGTAATTCAGTTTCCTCTCTAATGACATGTAAGTCTGGTGAATTGGAGATGCTAAATTGCCCCTAGGGGAAAATGCTCTGTGCAGCTTTCTTTCTGTGTCTGGTTAGAATAAGTGAACACTGATATTGTTTAGGCCTCCCTCAAGCTGTCAGAACAGCTCTGATCCATCAAAGTATGGATTCCACAAGACCACTGACAGTGAACTGTGGTATTGGACATATTGGCAGCACATCATTTCAGCTAGTGTTTAGGTAGGTGTCACTTCAAAGCAATTTCCACATGAATACCAAGACCCAAGGTTCCATAGCAGTCATAGCCAGAATGAACATTTCCAGCAGTTAGCTCTATTGTGGGGTTGGACCTGTAGGCCTAGCTTTTGGGTGCCCATGACCATCGTTGGTTCACCAATTGTCCTTCCTTGGACCACTTTTGGTAGGTACTAACCACTGCTTACTTACTTACCACCCACAAGATCCTGCTGTTTTGTAGAAGTCCCAGTCAGCTGGCAATGACATTTTGGATCTTGTCAAAGTCACTCAGATCCTTACACTTGTCCTGTTTTGCCTGCTTCCAACACATCAACTTCAACAACTGACTGCTAATATATCCCACTCCTTGACAGGTGTCATTGTAACAAGATAATCAATGTTATTCACTTCCCCTGTCAGTGGTTGTTACGTCTCCATGAAGCACTACTAGTCTAGGGCAGAGCAGACAGTAAACAATGAAAACACATATGATATTGGGGCATGAGCAAAGTCACATGTTGCTAAATTAATTGTGAAAGAAGCCTGATCTAATCTTTCAATACTCCTTTTTAACATATTCAGAAGGGGTGTGGGGGCAATTCTGGATATAAACACAATCATCTAGATGAACTGAACAAACTGAGAATATTATGAAGTAGCCTCTGGATAGTAATGGGAGCATACTTGAATCCAAATGGTATAACTGTATATGGCAGGAAATTGTCAGGCGTGATAAAATCTCAAAGTAAAGCCACTTGCCAGTGAAGCTTAAGTCTAATTTGGATAGAAAATAAGCTGACCAAACACTCACCATCCAATCTTCCATCCAATCTTCCACTCTAACAGCATTAATATGTCTAAAACATTACACACAAGTAGTCAGGTTTCAGGACAATCAAGCTGTATAGGCAACAGCTGGGTTCTGCTAAACCAGAGAGACACACAGGTGCTTTTTTAATACTGTTTAATAGGTGTGGATGGAGTAACTTGTATGTCATGCTGTAAAACAGTAGTGTGTGAAGGGACTTCTTAGAAAATGGAGAGAAATTCATGAATTTTTCAGCGCCTGCCTTTTGGTGATCATGTAAGACATGCAAGTGCCCTAACAGTGAAGCATTTGACATATACCACCTACAAAAAGACTAAGTACATCCTTTCGCAGTAACAGTACTCCCTAATGGCAGTGGCCCTTTCAGCAGGATTATGCATCCTGCCGCATTGCAATGATTGTTTAGTTTTTGACACCTAATGGAAGAACTGAAATTTATTTACTTAAATTATTTAAATTTTGCAACAAAAAAAAGAAATAATTTAGTAAGTAAATCGAAGAAGTAAATTGTAACTACTCCATTTATTTTTTTATTTTTAATATTAGTTTATTTTTTAGTTCCTCTACAAAATTGCATTATCAGACAATTCTCAGGTGGATCTGATCTTTTGATCTACTAATAGCCTTCTGCACAAACTTGTGGAGAACAAGTGCATGCACTCATTACAGTGAAAAGGGAGCACAAAGATATACAGAAGTAAAAAAAAAAAAAAGTCAATATTTCAATACTATATTCAAGTCAATACTTACTTCTTTGTACTGGACCATTTATCAATGCATTTGCATAGCAGCCTGCATTTGTAAATTTATCTAAAAAAAAAAAAAAAAAAAAAAAATTTAAGCACACACAATGCCAGTACATTGTTTTGCCAATGGCAATGATATTTAAAAAAAAATAAACTTGAAATGATAAACTTGTCTACCCTTGAGCACACCCTCAGAGCTTTGGGAAATAAAACATATTCAAAAAAATACTTTCCATAAAGACATTGTATGTCGGTCATTGCAGCTGTAATTTTCATCTGACTGCTGAGTTTCCTATAAACATTAAAATCAAACTATTTAAAAGACTAAAAAGCAGTGGCATGCGGTTTATTTCCTCTTTGTTCTAGTTTGTATGTTACAATGCCAGTCATTTATGTACCAAAAAAGACATTTGCCATAAAAGAATGCACTAACTTGGCATTTTGTAACTTATCAATCAAGCCTCTCAGAACTGGAAAACAATTCCCCACTGCAAATCAGGTTAACAACAGAACACATCTTGTTCATCTCTTGAGACATGACAGCTTGAATTTAGATGGCAAGAACTGTGTGTTAGTCATTGCCAAAGCTATGACACCTCCTGCAGCCTGTTTCTCATTTTCTTGAAATGATGGCTGCAGGCTAACATCACTCCACTGCAGAGTAGGGAGCATGGAAAGTAAGTATTTATATTGAATGCAAGATCTCTACAGACTAATGGTGTATATCAACATTGCATCAGTTAAACCTTACAGTAAAATCTTTTTTGTTGTTTGAATGGTGAATGAATGGTTTTACTAAAACCAGATGTCAAGCTATACGTCATATCCATACATGCCCATGAGCAGATATGTTCTGTGTGGGGTCTTTTTGCATATTTTACTGCAGGGAAAAATTACATTATATGGCTGCACAATTTATAAATCACAGCACTGAGGAAAACTGACAGTGACTTCCAGTTCTGCCTGAGACAAGGCCCCGGTAGATTGAAATTCTAATGAATAAAAGATAATCACTTGTGCAGAGCTTTTGTCTCGCAGACTCAGCTCGTTTTCAATTACAAGCAAGCACTTCCCTCTCTGCTCTAGAAGTGTAGAACACAGTAATATTTCAGCTCAGGTCATTTTCCATCTGGAACAAACCATGCTTTACGCTGAATGTACCACAGACACTGGCTCGTTAGGTTAAATGTAATGCAGATAAGATTAATACACTCAGACCTCTGATAACAGAAGAAGTAAAACCTTTAAACTACTGTATGGTTGTAAATAACATTTGGGTTTTTGTACTACTAACAGTATTACTGACAAAAACAGCTGTTTTAAACTTTAACTCTATGGGGAAAAGGACAGCCAAGTAGGGTCTTACTGAAAGTCTTCTGTTCTATGAGAACTAAATTTTGTGCGTTCCATTTTCCCATTTCCATTTCCCCCATTTGCGGTTTAAAATGTATTTACTAATCCTGGACTCAGTGCAGCATGGCCTTCAAAGTTTCTCTAGGCCTGGATTACATTTTAATATAACGTTCTTTGTGACAGAAAGATTCGTCTGCAAAGACACAAAATACACCATCAGTATCTTCCCCCAAGCCATTAGACTCCTAAATCAGAACAAAAAAAAACTGTATATCACACACACACACGCACACACGCACACACACACACACACACACACTTACACACAGAACTGCTTCCCGTCACACAGCATACACACTAAACTGTGTTGCAGAAACAAAGAAAGCGTACTCCCCAGTCGCTGTAAAACCCTGTATTTAGTATATACTGCATATTTCTGCTAATCCTGTCTCTGCTACTGGCTATTTTTGCATAATTACTTATAACTGTCTACCTTTGCACATTTCTCAACTTTAATACAATATATTTTATAATACTGTATTAATTCTCGCTAGTACTGTTACTAATCCTGTCAAATGTTCTCTGTGTTGTCTTGTCTATTAAACTATTGTACTGTTGCTCATGTGTTTTTGCACTCTTGCAGTCCTGTCCTCGCTGTTTTTGGTTTGTTGAGGTGTTCTGTTTTTGTTCTTTGTGTTACACCGTGGTCCTGAAGGAATTCCGTTTCATTTCGCTGTGTACTGTGTATATGGTTGAAATGACAAACACCTATCAGCTTTTGTGTTCTGAGAAAGAGATTTACTGATTGTGAAAACTGGTTATGGTTTACTTAACAGTATGTGATGAGGTAGTGGTGTGGCCATCTCTGTATAGCACAGAGCCACTTGGTCAGTTTCGTCAGTGTGCACTATTATCAATATTCTGTAAGAACAAAAAAGCAACAGGTGCCAACAACCAGGTGAGTGGGAAACAGGTGGAGGAAGAAGTGTCAGCCTCAGTGACCGGGCATCCAGGATGATGGGGGACATGGCTTGCGAGGCACGGCCACGACAAGCATACTATTAATTAAATATTTATTTATTTAAATTTTCATTCAACTTGCTAGTAGTTCTGCTCTTGTTCTGAACAGCTGTATCTGTCTCCCAGTTAAAGAGAAACCAGTCATTTTTTTGCTAACCCACAGTCAAAACCTGAGGAAATTAAAATTGTTAGGCAGGCACAACTTTCAGTGCGGAAATGTATTTATTTCACCACAGTTTTACCCCAGGTGGTCAAAGATGTACTGTCTAGATTTAAATATATCACATCTGAAAAGTACTGTATTGGATAGAAAGAGAGGCTTCATAAACACAAACACGAATTAAAAAGTATGTATTATAATTCAAGCAATTCTAATAATCTATACATGCTGTATTTTAGTCTAATACTGTTTGTGTTTGTAATGAATTTTTCTTCTGGAGACAACCCAGAGAACACAAATGCCACCTGCCAGCATCAGTATCACATCTGGGTGTGTGCTCCATTCGGCTGATGCTGCTTGCACTGGCAACGTTCACAGTTTCCACCCCAGCCTCATTATCAAATGCATAGGACTGCGGTGTGATTAAGGCCTATAGTCATATTTTCCTAGTGACACAGGACACGATCCTGTCAACCAGCTTGTATGAGTCAGGATGATGAACATCCTCCTCCACGTATTAGGGCTTGACAACAGCATGCCCCAGACAGATCTGACACGTATGACTGACAGTTGCCCTGTTTTAATAATGAGCAGGACCTAATTGTGAGCTGAATTATTGTCATATTAAGATCCCTCATGTCTGCATCCATCAGCTTTACTGAGACACATGGCCAGTCACTGACAAGAAGGACATGGATCAATTGTGCATACATTTGTTGGTCCAGATATTTACATGTACTACAATAATAATAAGAAGACGATTATCAATAATAATAATAATAATAATAATAATAATAATAATAATAATAATAATAATAATAATAATAATTGTAATAATAACAACAACAACAACAACAACTTCTACTACAACAGTAACTATTTGTGTAGCACCTTTCAGATTAAAGTGCTTTACAGAAATTACATGCATTAAATCAAATTATGCTAAGCACTCAATAAAGTTACAAATAAAAATGAAAAAATGCTGAGTAGAGCCTGACTAGAGCTTAATGCTTAACCAAGGCTTAACACTTAAGTTTAACACATCTTTATATTCGACTAGAACTTACTTGACTAGAATGTAATGCCCAGCTACAGCTTAAATATCAACAAGAGCTGTACAATTAAATTAGACTAATTTATGTCTGATGAGAGCTCTATGTGGAAACTATTTCCAGGCAAACAATTTCCAAGCAAACGGAACAGACCCAAAGTAAAAAAGAATTTGTATGTTTTGGATCATAGCCTATATACAATATTCAGAAACCTATACTGCCTAATATAATAATAAACAGGTTGTGTGTTCTATAACTATAAGCCATAACTGATAAAGACTATATCCCCAATTTTCTGTCAGACCAGTAAACAAGTGCATAATCCTATGAGTAGCCATACGTTACTCTCCCTTTCATGTATGCTTTATCTTTTATCAAATGTGGCCAATAACTGAAAAATATTTTGCAGAGTTTAGTGTCAGCTTACTGATTATTGTAGTAAGAGCACTTTCAATGCTGTGGTATGTCTGGAAGCTGAGTCAAAATATTCCAAGATAATATTTTTTTGAAGAAATAATTTATTTGTACTGAGACTAGTTACTCATAAATGGAAGGTTGGAAATCAGCCTATACATGGTCAGTGCAAAGCATCTGTTTGAAGAAATGTATTTATATTCTGAAGGACAAACTCTATCAGACTCTTGCAAATACTGTAGGGCCAGGGTCAATCCTCCATCAAACTATAAAAGTAATTTAATTTAATAACTGACTGAATATGGACAGTTCACTTGTAAGTAAAACCCACAGCTTGGTTTAAATATGATTTATCAAATGATTGATATAAAAGCCATCAAGGAAATGAATCTCAACATGTTGGACATAGAAGCTGGTTTTAATCTAAACGTTTAATGGCTAAGCAAGGCCACCTAACTGTTCTACTGCTTACTTGTGCAGTGAGCTGTAGTTCTAGCTAATGTAAATTGAAAGTTAGAAATGTGCGTCTTTTGGTTTGATTTCAGAGAAAGGCCTGATCTTTTCATTCAGTGGAGGAAACAAACTTTTTTGGTCTGCTTATATAGGGACTTTTGTTTGGGCCTATAGTGCCTTCCACAATTATTGGGACCCCTTATAAAGAGCTGTAAAAACCTTAAAATATTTATTTTTTCGTGAGTGAAATGACATCACAATGATACATTTAAGAAATATTACACTTGAAGAAATATTACACGTAATCACGTTTGCCACAATTGATACCCCTCCTGTTAACACTTTGTACAACCCCCTTTTGCCAGTAGGACAGCACTTAGTCTTCTAAGATTTCACAACATTGGAGAATACAGAGAGAGGGATCTTCGACTACTCCTCCTCCTTCCTATTCATCCAGAGACCAGGGTCCTCTCTTATGAACTCTCCTCTTCAACTCACCCACAGGTTTTCTGTGGGATTTAGGTCTAGGAACTGAGATGACCATGGAACAAGGTTGATTTTGTCTGTTGAACAATTTCTGTGTTGATTTGCCATATGTTTTGGATCCTAATCCTGCTAAAGACCCAGTGACAACCTATTTTCAGTTTTCTGGCAGAGGCCACCGGATTTTATTTAAAATGTCCTGGTTCATAAAGCCAAGATTCCCAGAAGTGAAAGAGATCCTCCAGAAAACTTAACAGTGGGTATGAGATGTTTTTCTGCATATTCATCCATTGTGTTACACGAGACTCACCGGGAGGGTCTGCTTTCAAAAAAGCTCAATCTTGGTCTCATTTGACCAAAGCGCACAGTTCCAGTTAGTCCCTGAATTACGTAGGAAACTCCACACATTTTCGTTTGTGATTGTAGCTTTTTCTTGTAGGCATTTCCTGCCTTGCTGAAATAGCATGTTTAAGTACACCGTTTTGCTTCAGAGAACGCTATTTCAACTCTCTTGTGTGTGGCTGGGCTCATGATAACCGCTCTTAAATTTTGAATCTCTTGTCATTCCCGTTTCAAAGAGAAATGGGCCACTATGTCAAGTCATATTTATATCCCAGGAACACCGGAAGTCATGGATTGCTATTTAAAAGTCTCTAGACAGTCTGATTAACTTAAAATAGTAAAATAAATTCTTCTGTTAAATATATTTTTATAGGAATTAGGTGTTAATAATCAAGGCACTGATGATTTTGGCAAAGATAATTATTTCTTAATTATGGATTTTAAATAATAATAATAATAATAATAATAATAATAATAATAATAATAATAATAATAATAATAATAATAATAATAATAATTTTCTTGAGTTAGATTCTTTCCATTTTTTTTCAATGTGAGAATATGCTAGTGCAATAAAACAAGAATTTATTTTAAGGCTTTTTATACATCTTCATTCATGAAGGGTGCTGCACATAAGATATACCTAGAGCAGCTTGTATTAGGTGTATATGTATAGTGATTGAGAGAGGTTGGAGGCCAAACTTAGACTTGATTATTGAAAATATAATTTTGTACATCATTTAAATATTTATCTCTTGTAAACATATTTTTTCTTTTGTTGGCTGGGACTTAGTTTGGATTTTTTTTTGTTAATCACACATAATTGTTAATCCCATTAATGCAATACAGGTGAATTTTCATATGGGTACATTTTTTGCTTACAACATTTCATCTGGGTATATCTTAGCAGCAATACTGGCTCTAACTGAAGTTATTTTTGTTTTTGCATAACAAGGCAGTGGACTGCAGGTGGGTTTGGGACTGTGTTAAAGTGCTGGTAGGTAGTGGTACTCCAGAGTTTCAAACATTCTCTGTAATAATCTTTGTAAAGTCATACTTTCTTGACAGACAGGTAGCTTTTAAACAGGCTAGCTTTGTTGTGTATACCACAGAGAACTGTAAGCCTAGTTTTCTTCAATTATCTTCACTTTATCTCATTAACAGTGCTATTATTAACCATAGTGACATTCTGTCAGTTGAGCTTTTTCAACCTTTATTGGAGAAGCAGTATTTAAAGCAGAAAACCAGACATCGCTGACATTTTTAACCATCATTTAAAGAGCAGTCCTTCCTGTATGACTTCAGCATACTCATAATAATAGCAAACCTTAATGCAGCCTTCAACCAGATAATAACCCTTTTTGATCTGAAAATTTCTTTTTATTCACTGTTAAGATTAGCTTGGCATCAAAAACACACAATGATGGTCAAATGCTGAAACACGGTCAATATCATTATCAATGCTAACCCTGTTTTTATTACTAAGTCTATAAATCTACCATGTTGACGCCTAGCTTCTTTTGCAGGATAGATAAGCTCAAAGCTACCCAGTAAATTTCAAAGCTTCATGGATTTGGAGTCATTCTCTTTATTAATATGGATTTTCAGGACTCCATCCAGAATCATCCATCATATCTAGTGATATCTAGTAAGATTTGCTCTGTGAATTCCTGTAGAAATAATGATTATTTTGGTGGCAGATGTAATGTGATGATGATCACTGATGATTTCCCTTTGAGCTAAAGAGCAAGATATTCAAATGAAATAAATTCACTCAGGTCAATGTCATTACAGAGAAAAGGGCTGCAATCCTACTTTGCTACACCAGTACCAACGTACCATTATCTGTGCTACCATTACTGGTAGTGCTATGTAGCCAGGTTTCAACTACAAACATACAAAACAGTGATGCGACTGTTAACCAAAAATGATTTTTAGCCAGTTATCTAACATTAAAATGGCTTAATTCAGTGAGAGGGAAAGCTATGGCTGAACTTTAACCTATGTAAGGTTTCTGAGACCTGCTGATTTGTAACTGCTATAATTCAGCCAGCAATTGCAACTGTAAAACAGGGAAACTGCAGTTAAATCAAACACGTTGTCCTGTATTGATATAAGTTGGTCCTGCGCTCATAATAATAATGTGTTCTGCGAATATGTTACAGTCTGTGAAACAGGCTATGTGTCTGTGAAGTGTTACAGTATAGCAGGACATTAAAATGTGGAGAGCAGAGAGGACCCAAGAGAAGAGCTTGGAACCATTATGCCTTATGTTGAAAGAACATCCATATAATTTACATTCAGGGTCTGACCTTAAGGTTTTTTACCTAAAAATGAAACCAAAAACCATTTTGATTACGTATTATCTATATGTAAATTGTTATTGTTGTTTGTCTACATTAGTTGTCAGTATGAGCATCTAATCCTCACCATATTGTTTGCCCTTTACTTTATTGCTATGACACGTGCAGCTTGCACTGTTCTCTTTGCTCCTATGTGCTGGAACCCGAGAGCTGAGGGAAATAGTCAACGTCACTTGTTTCTGAGAGCACCAGATGGTTTTGTTTCTTCCCGCAAATAAACAATAGTCTTCTCTCTCCCACTCTCCGAAGTGAAAAAAAAGAGAGGTATTCGGCATAGTCTCTGACATTACCGCTTAATTCCTCTGTAAATACACCACAGAGCACTAGCACCTGCTGCCCTCCCAACCAATGTTCCTGTTCCTTTGTGGGGATAATTTTAGAAACATGGCTCTAAACAGTGAGGGCTCTTTCACACGTCTCTGTTTACGAGTCCACTTCGATCTGCGCGAGCGATGAGTATGGTGCATCAGGCCAGCAGCATATACGCCAGGCTCGCCTCGCTGAGGGCCACAGACAGATCGCCCGGTGTGTGAGCAAACACGTCAAGGTCAGACCACTTTGCTTGGGGAGCTTTCTCTCTATATCCTTCCCCCTCTCCCTCCCTCACCACTTCTCTCCCTCACACTCAATCTCTTCGCTCAGCAGGCTGTTTCGGCAATTTCATGAAAAACACTGTCCTCTGAGAAAATTATGTCGTTCATGATGCTCAGCTCCGAGTTATCAGCATATACAGCTTCGCCTAATTGCCACTTTCTTTCATTTGCTGGTTTACAAATGTGAATTTCATGTTTTTGTTTACATGGAAGTGTTTATTGATTTGTTTGGTTCACTGGGGAATGGGGCAATAAAAATATTGTGTTCTGCCCAAAGTTTGCACCTAATAAAATACTAAACAGCCACTTTTTGTTTCTGCGCTTTGCCACTTATTTTTCCTTTTCTCTTTGTTTTGTCCCATTTTCCTGTGCATAATGGCGAGGCGTTTATGAAATTATTTTTTCTTCATAGCTATTCTTCTTATTATTATTTTTACCATGAAGCAATTATTTAACTTTTTGTTAAAGTTTCTCTCAAAAAGTTAAATAGCTTCAGTAGCTATACTGATCTAAATAGCAAATGCTAAAATGCAAATGTGACTTTCATATCAACCCAGATATGTTTTATGAAGAAAACACACCAGTGTAGGCAGTTCTTTCAGATGGAAAACCACCAAAACCCATTCACAGAGCTCTATCTGTATAAAATACCTTACACTGTTTTAAATGTTACTAGTAATGAATTTTATAAAATGCCATGTTTAAGGTAACATTGACACTGAACGTAGCTTTGTTATCTTGATACATTGTAGAACTGGAACAGGGCAGTGATTAAATTTAAGTGTTTTTTTAACACAGTTTCATTCCTCTTAACTGTTATTATGCTTTGCTTTACTTTAACCAAAGATTTGACTGGAATAAAATCAGTCAAATGTCTATTACAAAGGAGAGACTACAAAAATCCACAAATCAAAACCAAACTTTATAACTGTGAAAAAAAATGATAAAGAAATATTTATGCTTATGTAAGAGATATTCATAAGGGATTGGTTGTACCAACTGTGTCAGGTCATAAGTTTTACTAAGTGGTCTTAAGTTTTGCTAAGACTTTAGAGTAGATTTTATTCCTGGGAGTGGGCATAAAGTCAAAGGAATGTTCTGGGCTGGTAATTGCTTTAAAGGTTGTTCTTTGCTTGTAAAATCGCTGTTACACACCAGACTAGTTACAGTTCTGCTGCAATTAAAGTGTCTAAAAGCCCTGCTTATGGTTGTAGTAAGTTACTCAGATAAAAAAGGTACTGTCATATTTGTTAAAACTGCCACTATGTCCTAACATCAGCTAACTTGATTTTTGACTTGAGGACATGTCACTTGATGTCTGAAAATCTTCTCACATTGTAAAACCTTTTCACAGTTAAATCCAAAATGAATATTTGTTGTTACATTCATTTATTGTCTGCTCTGGGCTTGATATCTATGTGGTGTCAAAAAGTCCTCACCTCAGTTGTTTAAGCAGACTGATACCACTGAGACCAAACTATGTTCCTGTCCAGACAAAAGTAAGCATGTTGCTAATCTGGATGGCCATCTCCAGAACAGTATTGCTGGGCCACATCCCCATGAAAACAGAAACACAGCAGACTCTGAACTCATGTAGGGTAGTTTGCTGAAGTTGGGGGTAATTCAGTTTTTTGTCCAGGAGCAAACATTAGCAGCCAAGCAGAACAGGATAGTGAGTTGGCTAGCATTAGCTTTTAGCTCAGCATGGGCCCCTTCCTACATACTGCACTTCTGCTTTCTCACAAGTCCACTTCCTCACACAGCGCTTTTGCGGTGTCCCCCAGCCAGCAGTATCAGTCTCAGGGCCCGGTCCCTGCAGCACGTCAAGATCATGAAGCTTTTCCAACAGTCCATCCTCAATGTACGTTTCTTGTTTATATCTTCTTAGTCGTACAAGAGTTTGGCAGAGATAGACATGTGCATCAGTCATTCCGATGCACATGCCTGCAGAGATTTGGTGTGAAACTCCAAGCACACTTTTTTTTTTAAACTAAATATTGGATCCCAGAGAGGCTGCTATAACCTAGTGTGCTGCCATCTGGGTCAAATCGGCCGATGGTATGTAGTAAACACTCATTAGATAAAGAGGAACACTCCTTGACAAACATTGACCTACCTAGTAAACAACACTGCTTTTTCTAGCCAATTTGCATGAGCATTATTATATCTACCAAACCAAGAAAAAATCTGTGATATAAAAAAAAAATTTGTGACCAATTATCACAAGTATCTCAAATACTCAAACACACACACTCAGGTATCTCTCAAAGCTTTGTTGTCACAGCTTTCAGTCCACACAGAAATCTCTGATAGACCGTAATCTGTAAAACTGTAACGCCACATATCATTAAACTTAAACAGTTTATGACTGATTAAAAATATACTGTGGCGAACGGTGAAAGAAGGCGACACCAGAGCCGGCTCCATCATTTTCTTCCTCTTTATTTCTTCCCACACAG
>JBBPDE010000006.1:12002477-12025711 GCA_037974605.1 Nannopetersius ansorgii
CACACACACACACACACACACACACACACACACACACACACACACACACACACACACACACACACACACACTTACTTTACCTTTTTCCATCTGCATGCACAAGTGTGTTTCTATTTTAGAACAATACATTTTTCCAAGCTCTGTTTAGCACGCCACAATCATCTGCAGTACATTTCATCTTAAAGTAACATAACAAACACAGCTCTGCAGGAACGTTTCTCAGTTACCGTTTGTATGGGATGGTGCCATGTAACAGTGTGACAATTTCAACTCATGATCAAAAATGGCTCAGTTACTCAAAATTTGTAAAAAAAAAAAAAAAAAAATATATCAAACTTTAAAACTTTGTTGGTATATCCTCCAGCGTCTATGTGCCATTTGATGCAAGTCATTGAATAACAGATAATGCTTAATAAATGACTAAGTTAATGTATTGCTTAAATTGTACTGAACAGTAATTCAGTAGTAGTTTTAGGCCTCATTTACACTGTCAGTTAAATGTGACCCAATTCCGATGTTTTGCTCATATGTGACACAGATCGGATCTGTTCCATGACAGTGTAAACAGGAAAAAAACGCATGCATTCGGATATTATGAGATCGGTTTCAGGCCTCGTTCATATGTGGAAATAAATCAGATATAAATCAGATATGTGCCAATGCGACTGTCATGTAAACAGGCAGATCGGATTTTCCTAAGCATTGCATTCTGTACGTCATTAACTGCGACAATTTAGTATTTCACCGCAGTTTAATGACATTATGTGGGAAGTACGTGTGGAAGCATGCCAACGTCAAACAACAACAAACACAAGAAACATGTGGACAAACGCTCCTCACTAAAGCCCGCCACAATAGTCTCCCACCAATCCTCTCTCACGCACCCAGACGTTCCTCTGAATGGTCGAGGCCATAATAACTGAAGCATATGCACAGGCTGCAAGAATTGCCCTTTTCCTTTTTCTCCGCCTCAAAATCATGGTTTTATTTGGTGAATTTTGCATATTGCAGAGCCAGCATTAAGCATATTTCGCGTTCGTCCATCTTGGCTACTGTGAGGTGTAACAGCCCCCCTTTGATATAGCAAGTGTAGACAAGCAAATCGGATATGGGTCACAATTAAAAAAACGTGTAAACAGAAGGTAAAAAAAATCGGATACAGGCAACAAATCAGAATTGAGCATCAAGACCTGCAGTGTAAACAAGGCCATAGTGACTTGACAGTTTTCTTGAAAATGTATACATGTTTTGAGACGGGTCCGTTTGTTTTTTGTTTAAGATTCCAATTTTGCATGTGAAAAGGCTACTTTGCGCTTTTGTTTTCCACATAAAATTAAATATGATTTTAAGGTCAGATAAGTTTGTGTAGTACATGGAGTGTCTACAACATCAGTGCCTTAAGCCAGCCATGGTTCCAGCAAGGGGGTGGTGTTAATGTTTGCTTTTGAAAGTAATGGAAAATGACTGGTTTATGAATGCTGTTTTGACCTTTACCTAACAGTATAAATATAATACAACACGACTGCTGCACTGTCTCTATGTTGCAAAGCATCCCGAGAGCTAGTCAGTGTTGTCTGGCATATCATTTGGATGTGTTTTGATCAGTTAGGTCTGAAAAATCCGAGAGTGTAGTCTACTTGGCAACGACAGGAACTTATCCATGTTTATATGAGGGGTCCTGTGTGTCTGTAACAATGGAAAAAAACTGCAAACAATATAGTTGTTTATATAACTGCCGTCTTAACATTTCTTCTAGATAGTGTATTTAACCCATTCACCCAGTGAAGCTGTGGACAGCCAGGGACATGGCACCCGGGGTGCAGTATGTGGGAACAGTATCTAGCTCAAGGGTACCTGTGAGGTGCCACTAGTCCTGGGATTCGTACCCACAACCATCTGGTCACAGGGCCAACTCCCTAACCACTAGGCCACCAGCTACTCTATTAATTTATGTCATCTATTTAGTAACTTTGCCAAAAAGGCAAAGAAAGTTAGCAAACTCACCTAAAGCCTAGAAAACATTAACAGAATGTTGGAACCAGATAGATTTTCTTCTTTCATTTTGCAAAAATCTATTTGTGGAAGTGGTCATGTCAATCCTACCTGCATCAGGGTGTGAGCCCATCCTTAGCCGATGGAATCCATTTTGAAAAAGGACACTGGAAGCATCTCAAACACCATTCAGTTACTTAATGGTGTACTGAATTTGAATATATTTTTATAATCCAGGGCTTATAAAATGTTTGGGGCTATAGCCCAAAGGCTTGGATGTAGTCGCAACCCCTGGCGTAGTGCATCAATAGAGCTCTGCTGAATGCTATTCTCAGAATCAAAACTCATATCAAACTCAAAAAGAGGTGCATCACTAGCCTAGAAAGTTGTACACCTTTATTGCACCTCATAGTCGTCTGACTAATAAGCGATGGGGAGGGACACGTAGCATACAAAGAGGCATACCCAAAGGGACCCGGGGCCATAAAACACGAGAGCCCCACACGATGACTGACATTTAGAAAAATGATCAATACTTAGAGAAGCAGTTGTATTACCATAGAGTTTACAGCACCAAGATTTATCTTAGCCCCAGGCAAAGGTAAGATTAAGGGAGCATGAGGCTGTCGAGACGGCCCAGCTCGTAAAACACCAGGCCATTATCGTCATGGCTGTAATGCAGGGCTTAACATTCAAGATATCAATTTCATTCCGTTACGGCCTGGGTATCCATTTGGAATTCTGCTACTGTTTCAGATTGGTTTGGGGGAGAGAGAGAGAGAGAGAGAGAGAGAGAGAGAGAGAAAAAGAGAGAAGGAGAGAGAGAGAGACGCACTTGGAAAGAGGCTCCCCAGCTGCTCGCCAATCGCTGTAATGGCTGTAATTTTCACCACATACAGGGCAATGCTGCCGCAGGAGACTATTACAATAAAGAATCGTTGTTTCTTTAACATTTTATAACAAGCTGCCACTGAGACAGAGTTCAACTCAGGGGTCAGGTTTGTGCCGGTCTGCAAGAGGAGAGTGGTGAAGGAGTGAAGACAGAGGACAATGTAGCCATGTAATGAGCATTTCATATGCAGATCATGGTCGCTAGGTGAACATTGTTCCTTTGTTCTCAGCATTTCATGACAAATATATGAACAGAAAAGGATGACACCTCCACGGTTAAAATTAGTTACTAATTACAGCATCCCTTGCTGTCACTGTAGCCACTCTATTAGAGTGAGTCGACACAACACATGGTCAAGATGGCATGACAGCTGTCCGTTCAAAATGTTCAGGCACAGTTAGACACAGAAAACCATTCAGCCTTTACGCTCATTCACGTTTTTGTCCTTTTGTACATTTACATTTCATGTAACATAATGACAACTTTAGAGGCACATGCCATGCATACAGTATCTATATATGGACCCATATTTACCACAGATGCTTAGCATATGTAGTAAGATCTTTAGGAGTGAGTAATGAAGAAGCAATGGGCCAGTAACGTAGTGTAGGAGGCATTAGTCATTGGCTGAACTGCAGTGGCTTCTCAGCCAGTTCTTCAGGCAGCGTGAGACCCTCTGCAGAACACCTGTTTCACAGCTCCAGATGGTCTGGACCTGTGTTTATTAACACAAAGCTGCCTCGGAGGCTATGCAGAGCTGTGTGTAGACTCTTTTCCAATTCATTAATATAAAAAGGTGAAAGAGCCATGTCTCTGAAAGACATTTCTTCAAACACCTCGCCACAGGCAGCCTGCCAAACGGTAGACACAAATCAGCAGCACAAATTCCTCTTTCTTATTTGCTCCTATGCATGCATAAATTATTTATTCCTCATTGACTGGAAAATCATTAGCATCAATCATTTTTTGGTGGTTGATATGCAGCTGAGATTTTTGTTATTGGGAGGGATGCCTTGAAAAGGTCAAATAGTGCCTGTAAATCAAGTGACCTTTTTGAGGATTTAGGGGGCTCAAATCCAACATATTGGTCTAATCATAGACTGCAAGGCTAGGAGACTTTATATCAGTGACGCAAAGCTGGATTATGTACTCGGGTGCAAGGTTTATTACTGTGTGAATAATTCAATAAACAGAGAAAAAACACACATAAGAGCATTAACTGGTCTCACAGTGCGGAAGTCTGGCAGGTAGCTGGGTGGAGAATATGTTATCTTGTAGAGGAAGAACAACAGAATACAGAATAAAGGAGACTTGTGTAAAAAGTAGTTACACAAAAGTGGTTAGATTAAATCATTTTATGGTGCATTTCTTTTAAGCGTCATCATTTATTTTGGAATTTGTAAATTCAGTTTTAGTTGTCGGGGGCTCTAGGGACATCTGTGAGACCACTAAATGCAGAGAGTGAGGTATAAAAATAGATACAATGTCTAAGGGTAAAGCCCTTCTAATTTTAAAACTGATTTGTAAAGTCCAACTGGGCCTTTCATCAGAGGGAACACAAGAAAGCCTTTGACATCAGAACTGGCCACTTAATAGTTAACTCAAGCCTTGATTCAGAAGCAGGCACCTGCAATGCCAGAAGAAGTCACAAGAGATGTGTTTGGGTTAAAGAATGTTTTAGGATTACTGTTTCATCATATAGGAGGTCACTGGGTACTGTCTAGTGAAAAAAACACTGAAGGTCCAGTGCATTTCCCTGTATGCAGGACTACATGAGATGCAGAAGTTTAAAGAGCCTCAACATAAAGTAAAGCTTCTACTCTTCTTTTCTGAAACATATCTACTATCTCTTTAGGAGAAGTAAGTGGTTGTTTTATGCTATCGTTCCAAACAACCCAGCTGGTAGCGCAGTGGTTAGGGCGTTCGCCCTGCGATCAGGAAGCCGTGTGTTCGATTCCCAAGACCGCTAAGCACCACTGAGGCACCCTGAGCAAGGTACCATCCCCACACACTGCTCCTGTGTTCCCGACTGCCCACTGCTTCACTTGGTGAATGGGTTAAATGCAGAGGAAGAATTTCGTTCTGTTTACACTGTGTTCTGTGGTGTGTTTACGTATGACAGAACAATCACTTAATTTTTAAAAGTTTACTTGCAGAAAAAAACAACCAATAATTCTTATAATTCTGTCATACCTTCGTTTCTGAAAAATATCTGTTCATAAAAAATGTGAGAACAACCTGAGAAGAATAGTAATGTTACACTTTACATTGCATTCATGTGTGCAGTGATGTGTGCATTCAGTGTTATATATTCGCCTTAAGACATATTTCAGTATTGATCATATTGAAACATGTAGCTCATTAGCTTGTGGAGAGCTACACGACCAGAGAGAGATCAGCCTACTAATCAAGTGAGACTGAAATCCCAGCACAACCAGTAGTCAAGCCTCCAGAATCCTCAACCCTGTACTCGGTAATGAATGCAGCATCCTTAACCTGTGGAAACTGTATGGCAAGTAACTGTGTAGACATGGCACATGAAGACATTCCTCGCTCTTAGCTTGTTGATCGGAGACTGGCGCATCTGCTATGACGAGGGTAATCCAGCATTATTTACGGCCACCGGTGATTCATGGCTGATGAGTTCAGCGGCGCATCATAGGCCTCATTCATTAGTAAAGACATCTGGACTACTGCAGTCAACAGTGGTGAATAATGTATTGACAGGCCCCTGCGTTCCAGTCTTGCCTCTATCTCTCTCTCTCACACACAAACACACACACACACGGACACACACAGTCCAAATGGCTGGGTTAATGCTACGCCTGAAGACATGTCACCGAGATTTGTTTCAGGTTTTCCCCCTGTTACTGAGCAGAGTTTGCCCATAAAACTGCCAGACAAGCTTGCTGCCAGTGTAATATCTTAGTTATGGCTTCTATAGTACTAAAATAGCGAACAAATACACAAGATGTGCTAGAAGAAGGTATAACGTATAGCACTTGATTATCTCTTATTAACACCACATTAACAAATGGCATTATTGGTCATCAGGCAATAAAGATAAAGTCTTTGAAATTCGAATTTTAGAATTGAACTCCCCTTTGTTTTGATGCAGATTTACATGGTCTTGGTGACGATAGGCTTTTATTTTATTGTTTATTAGGGATGCACCGAATATTCGGCCACCAAAATCTTTGTTTTTTTTACTCGACCGAAAGAGTGATGACGCAATCAACAACTGCAACCTGCACGCGCCAAATTGGACTAGAGTCAACATGTCTGCCGTATGGGTGCATTTCGATATATCTACGAAAGACACACAGAAAGCCCCTTGTGAAGCGAGCAACGCCTTTCTCAACATCCCAATCGCCAGAAGAGGTAAGACCCATCGAGCACACATACTCTGTCTGTGGTGGACGTTTTTGAAAAGGCAAGAAAGTTTTGCAGTGATTACAGTTAATATATGGGCTGCCAGTCTTTGTTTTAATACACTATTTTGTTATAGACCTACAGAGAATGTTGTTATATCTGTCAACAGTTTTTAAAGCCCTCTGAATGCATTTTGTTCATGCACTTCGTTCAGAATATTAAAATGCACTTGAATTCACTTGTTTTAAGATCTTTAATTGTATAATATTTCAGCTATCTTGCATTTAGGCTATTCATGAGTGGGGCCAAGTAAAATATTTTATTTAAAATTTTATTTTATATTGATCATTGTTTGAATGCTAAATAAATATTTCCATAGTTTTGTAACAGATCTATTCTTTGAACTATTAATTTATGCAACTGCAATGCTTAACTTTTGCATTGAGTACACAGTCCCAGCCATAATGGCAATATTGCAAAAAAATTGTATATTTTCTGTTTCAGTTTTCAGCCAAGTGCTTCATCATTCGGTTACAGCCAAAAAAAATAAAAAATACATTTCGGTGCATCCCTATTGTTTATGTGTGCTCATTTAGGAGTCTAAACATGGGGTCTTTTGAAATGCAAAATGCATAAGTAGGATTCAAAGACAGCCAAATTAGTTGTATAGTTATTTTGAGCAAAATAAATTCAATCAGCTACTGATAGATTGATTATGGTGTCAGGTACACTATTATATCTACATGTCCTAAACTGGATCATAAACTTTGCAACCATCTGTCCCTCTGAGTCAGGAGATGAGTTTGAGGGGTTGAATTTACTGCGCTTGTCCACGACATAATATATAACCTTTTAAATGAGCCACCCTCCATCATACATTCTCATCTTTCAAAGGATTCCTGAGGTGAAAATATATAATAATTCACTTGCTATCAAGTTTATTGTAATATAGTAGCATATAGTAGATGTTTTGCCTTTTTTGCTACTACTTTGAACAGATGATGTTAATACTGATGAATTCCCTTCATGGCGGTATCTACAACTCAAGTCAAGTAGGTTTACTGTTATTTCAACCAAATACACAGTAAAGAACACCAGAACACCACATAACTACATAAGTGCAGGCAGGACTGGAATACACTATTATAGTTTATTCCAGCTGTTAGCCTTGTGGTTAGGGCCCTGCGATCAGGAAGTCGTGGGTTATATTCCCAAGACTGCTAAGCACCACTGAGCAAGGCACCGTCCCCACATGCTGCTGGGCACTGTGATCCTGGCTGCCTGGTGCTTCTCTTGGTGAATGGGTTAAATGCAGAAGAAGAATTTTGTGCTGTTCACACTGTGTGCTGTGGTGTGTTCACGTATGACAGAATGGTCACTTTCACATTCACTACAGGACAAGACAACGTACAGTGCAGTAAACATTACTAGTGTGAATGAATACAGTATGATGACAAATACTGTATTCTAACACCAGGGTCATTATGTGTGCAAAAATACAAGCAGCAAAATGGAAGCAAAGAATAGCAGCAGCAGTACAGAGAATGTGCAGTATATATTAAAGAAAGGGTATTTACTGTGGCAGTTGGGGTGGAAGATGTTAGCAGACATTCAGTTCAGGTGTGTGTGTGGGTGTGTGGATGGGTGGCTTGAATGCAGTATATAGGCAGATGATATCGCCAGTGCCATCTAAAACTTCAAAACTGTTGAACTATCAGCTGCTCATGATGCAAAATATGTTCATTAGAATAGACTCACTTAAGCTCCACATACATCACATATTTTCCCTTCTTCCTTACGGTTATCGTTTCATGTTAATGAGGTTTTGTTATGACAGTAAAGATATGCATGTCATATAGGCTTAGAATGTAAAGAACTTTAAGCAATTAAGTGTGGCAATTATGTTTATATTTTGGAGTAATCATTTATGTTTTATCAATAAACATTTCCTTCATGGAATCAATTACATTTTTAAAGTTGCTTAGAAAGTAACTTAAAGCCAACCTCCCTTGTACGCCTAAAATTGACTGGGTGAAAGAACTGCCTACGTAAACTTAATGTGGCATTATAAAAGTGGCAGCTGGTGAGTTATGTTTATGTGGAGTTATTTCAAAAGGGTAATGTGTTTGAGGCAAAAAGAAACCCTTTTGGTCAGTCCTATAGGTCTATCACAGTAATATTTTATGTACAATCCATTGACTCTAAAAGTTATTGGGGCTATAAAAGAAGAAGGCAGCACTTCTCCGCCGAGCCCCTGAGAGGCCCTGAAACAGGACACTTATGAGATGAAATGCTTTACTACAAACTCCTGAAAATCAGAAAATCTGGTTTTATAGTGGATGGCCTATTAATGGGCTTTTGTGAGTAACTGTGTGGTATTGCTATTTTCTATTGCTCCTGGACTAGCTATTTTCTCCTCCATCTCTGTGTGAGTGTGTTTGTGAGTGGTCGGTGAGATCCTTATCTGAAACAATGGCTTCTTCTTTCGCGCTTTCAGTGCCCCACCCCCCGGGAAGGTGCGGATAACGAAACATTCCACTATTGACTTTCCAAAGAAGATCAGCAAACACAGAATAATTGGTAGAGCTGGAGGTTTACCTCAAGGCCCCCCCACCTCTTTCTCCCTTGACAAGAATAACATAAATAAAAGGGAAGAAAAGTGGCAAAAACAGCCCTGAGCTGAGTGAGATCAAGGCCAAGAAAGGCAAGAAATGACACTCATATCAGTGCAGTTGCTGCAAGGTAAACAATGACTCTTAATTAGGAGCTGAAGTTTTAATTAAGACGAGGCTGCACTAATTACAGCTCCTGACAGCGATGATTGAGTCTCCGATTCCATGTTCTGATTAGACCGAACTGTCGGAACCTCTTCCGCTCGGGTGGGAGACGGTAATGAAATTACCTGCCCTGCACAGTGGGACCCCTCCTCAACACACTTATCCCCCTCCCTGACTCACACCCCTCATGTGAAGATGACACACAAAGTCTGGACACACAGAGTCAATCTACAGCACATCAGATTAATATGTCCCTCTCACACATCAAAATCCCTCGCTCTCTGAATCAGAACCATGCTGTGGGAGAGAGAAAAACTATGTGGCTCTGTGTGTGTGTGTGCGCGCATGTTTGTGTGAGAGAGGGGGGTGGATAGAGAAACTGTCAGTTTTGTTCTGTTTTATGATAACTCCTCAAATTAATTTGCACTATATTACTATGAACACTCAGGAACTCAGCACTCAGCATGGAGTCTGTTGTGAATTTGGATTATTCCACTGTATTACAGTTATTATCTGCTTCAGTAAGTAGAAGATTAAAAAAGACGGTGGTGGTGGAGGGTGGTTCTGAAGGAGAAACCCAACAGTTTAAGCCTGCACAAATGAAATATTAAGCTGCTGAAAAAGATCTTTAAGCGAAACCATCAAAGAGCTGTTTTTGTTTCTCTAAAGAACCTTTCAACAGATGGTTTTTACATAAGAACAATTTTTAGTTTAAAGAACAATATAGACCACTACATAGACCAAAAAATTATATTTTTTTAAGCTTAGAATGTAGTATTTACAAACTTTTAGAATTTACCTCACCTTCTTGATGCAGATTCACATGCACTTGGCGTTCTTTCAAGCAGTTTCATGATACGCCACCTGGAAGGCTTTTCAGCAGGAAGAGAACACACATGCTGAGACCTTGCTGTTTCTAAAAAAGAACTTGCTGGAGGCAGTTTGTCTTAGAAACAAATGTAATTTGCATTTAAGCATAACATCACCAGCCATAAACAACACATTTTTCTGCCACTTACAATGTGTGAAGCTTTCATAATGAATGGACCACATAGACAAATAGATAAATACGATCTGCTTACATTACCTTACACAGAAATTTAGAAATAGTTTTGCCTTTTGCTTCATACTGTATTCATTGTTCCTTATTTTGTTTTCTTTGGACAATGATCATAAGCTTTTACATTAATATGTGTTCGTTATGAAAATGTGAGTTCATTTAGGTGTCTACTACTCTTTTGGTAGTATTGGTAGCATAAGCTTTCAAACCAACAGAAAGATTTAGTCAAAGCCAATTAAATCATATCCACATATAACTGGATGTAAAGGCTCTAGACAGAAGTGTTAAACTGATCAAGAATCTTTAGATTATGTGAAAGTTCTTCACATGCACAAATCAAACATGTTTAAAGAAGCATAAGGGTTCCTTTTTGGCACTGAATAGCGATTTGGTGTAATGCCACAGCGGAACCATTTTTTGCTCCCCTAAGGAACCTTTCACTGGATGATCCTGTAGTTTGTGAATAAGGTTTGAGCTTAAAAAATAATAATAAGCTTAAACCACCTCAGATTAAAGGTTTATTGGAGGTAATTGATAGTCACATATCATTTTCACAAACCATGTAGGAACCTGTGTTGAAGAATGTGCAATGTCTTTGGGTTTCTTTACTTGGGGGGTCATGTAAGGTACACAATCACCACAATACCATCATTTTTTTCCCTGCTGCTTTCTGTGAAAATAAAAGAAAAGCAAAGAAAATTCTTGAAACTGGCACAGATCAAAAAAGAAAAAAAAATCTAAAGACTCTCTTGCAATCAGGATCACAGTGTGTGTGTATGCTCATGTATAGCTCTGTGCCGATTTAGTTTATTTGTGAATACCTCATGAAAGACTGTGCCCTAATGAACAAGGCACTTCAAAGTCCAGCTATTCACTCCTCGTATGTTTTTTTTTGTTTCATTATATCGATTTGCTCTAATTGAATGAAAACTTGAGTTTGGATTTTGGAGTGTGTGCGTGCAAGCGTGTGTGCAAGCGTGTGTGTGTGTGTGTACGCGCATGCACACTACTGTTCTTTGAGAAGCAGTAACAAGCTTGAGAGGGCCTCCAAGGGACCAATTTTCCTTGTCTGTTCTGCAGGCCGTGTCGTGTCTCACTCTTTAGATGACATGATGGAAAAAAGAGAACAATTACAGTAATTGGTGCATAAGTTAGCAGCTACCTGCCAAAGTCTCTCTTCACTTTGAGATCACATAGATATTTGACTTCCACTTTATACAGGGAGAAAATGGTCTTCAAATGTAGAGGTTACTAGAAGTAGTAAAACTGATGAGTGCATTTCAGTTCTTTGAACAATTTCTGAGAAGCAGCATTTTGACTCCCTAAAGAGCCATTTTTGTAAAAGCCTCAGAATTTGTACTTCAGGATTTAATTGTCACTTTACTTACCACCCATTGCATTTCATCCCTCTTAAATATCACTGGAAGATTTCTGTATAATATACATTGTTATAAATGTTGTTAAATTGTGTTTAATTTTATGTTGATACCTGCACCAACATTTGGTACTTGGCAGAACAAGCTTTGTTTGGCTGTATAGGCAAGTTATTCAACCAGGTGCCAGAGATGGGGACTCAAGTCTGAGACTCTTTCTTTCGCACTTAAGTCGCACAAAAAAAAGATTTGTGACTTGACTTTAGACTTTCCCCTCAATGACTTGAGACTTGACTTGGACTTTGTTTCGTGGAATTACTTATTTATATCGCGTACTCTTTCAAATGACTTGAAAACTGTTCACCTCGCCCTGGTGTCCCATTACTTTTGTCCCAGGTGAACAGTTTTCAACTAATAACAGTTTACGAAGGGTTGTTGGAAAGGGGTCACCGAGCCAAGAGTGAGAGATATATTTATCATATTTAACATTTAGATTTAAGATAATTTAAGGCAAATCCTCCATGTTGGTGAGGGCATATCACAGCCTCGCCCCCTGCTAAGCAACAGCCAATTGTAATCACGGGGAGTGGTCAATTAGCATATCTTCTAAACGTTCAGAGCTCAACGTTTTTACAGCTCAAAAATCCCACATTTAGAGTCGCTGTTTGTAAACGTTACCACTCAAAGACTTGAGACCTGACTTGGACTCAAGCACAAAGACTTGAGACTTGACTTGAACTCGATAAAAATGACTTGTGAACATCTCTGCCAGGTGCAGTCACATCACAGACCTTGGGTCACTGAAGTATTGGAAATACCTGGTATTTACGTCCATCTCAGTGATCTAATCATAAGTGAACAGTGAGAATTACATGAGGAATGAAGTTAATCATGATGAGGCAGTTGATCAAGGCAGTCTTCCATTGCTGTTAAGCAAGAAGGCTTGTTTGAGGCGGTCCATATATTAACCAATTTAGTTCTCTAATCCAATGACTTGTTTTTATAAATGTGAAAGAATGAATAATCTTTTAAAGGTTTAAAGACCCTTCACAAAATGGCTCTTTGGCTGGGTTGTCATGCTGACAGTGACTGTGAAATGCAAAACATTCAAGCAGGCTGAACCCAGTGTTAAATAAATAAGGTAATTAAAACAAACAACAATTTTTAGAGTGTGTTAATGCCCTAGTGACTGACTAGCTGACTAAATGATGGATAGACTGAATTTATGAATAAAGGAATAAATTAACCATGGCATCCATATAAACAAGCTTTTTGTCGGGCTTGGGAAATGCACTCTGTATGGCAGGTGCAGCTTAATATGGCCATTATGTCCAATGTTAGTGGTGGATTTTTGGTTTTGCTTGTTAAACTAGCAAAGTCAGCATGTGTGGGGTTTCAAGGGAACACTATTCAGCAAACCTTGACTGACCATTTGTCTATAAGTACTTGGAAATTTTCTTTAAATATTTCAGACCAAACTTAAGTGCCTGAATGGTCCTGAATTAGAATGAATTTATCATGAGGTCCAATATTTATAATTCAGGCAGCCGATATTGTTATGCAGTTCCTAAAAGCCTCCCTGTGCAGTTCTGTACCACATGCTGCTTAATCAGATTACCAGTGTTAACAAAGGGGAGTGGACAGCTTTCAGAATGTGTACACAGAAAAACATGACTGCTCGGTAAAAGCAATGCAAAATTATTTCTTCTTCATTTTCTGTAATATAAACATGACGATTCCTTAACAGATATGTGCATTGATCAGATACTGCATTAGCAGGAATGTTTTCGAGGTAGCATCATGTAACTCTTCTTTTTCTCCTTTTTAACACACACACACACACACACACACACACACACCCCACCCCCCACTCCCAACCATCTCCTGAGCCGTCTGCCTCCAGCACCCGTGCAGCAGGCCAGCGGGGTGGAAAATTGTGTCTTGTCATTTAATTTCCAAAAAAATCTTTGTTTTCACAGGATTAATCTCTCTGCTTTGCTCCACTTAAGTTGAAAGCTCAGCAAAACCAAGCGGGCTGTGTCTGTATCTGCAATCTGTCGGGACAAGTTTGAGAACTTGCACAAAGATGAATAATGATCAGCTTTTTTTCTCCATGGTGTGTGCAACCGTTTACTCCGCATAAGCCATAAATTACCTGGCTAAAGGCTTCACGAGAGCTTGTGAGATGCATTATTACTGAGAAAAGAACAGCTTCATTTACCTCCAACAAGTGGACAAGCTTTCAAAATGTGCTGCACTGGAAAGTTTGTCAACCTGTCTAGGATCTTTGTTGAGTTAACTACAAGCACATTTGTGTTAACCTGCACTCAATCAGCATTCATCTATTATACATAAATCAATCAATCACAACTCTATATGTGTCAGTGAAAGAGAGTAGATTCAAATATGTTTTTCTGTAAAGAATTTATGCAAAAACTCATTGGGAATTTACCTACCACAAGACATTATACAGTAAACAATATATAATCTCTGTCATTTTAAAACATTTTAACTCCGTGTTTCTCTTTTTCTGTTTTTCTTTATTTGTATTTGAGAAAGTTATCTGTTCTTTAAGTTGTGTTAACATTTTATGATTAAAAGACTAATAGAAATTTTAAATTCTGGTATTATGTTGCTTCCACTTTAAAGCAATCATTTTAAAGATTATTATACTATGACACATTAGACATAAATTATATGCATATATCTAGTAAACCGGAACTTTGTGTTCTGTCTAAAGTAAAATATCCTGGCTTGGTGGCTACTCGACTCAATGTAATAAGCCTCTCGCCTGTTGTAAACTACTGGCCTAAGCCGGTCCGTAAACGTTGATTCCTCCGGCCAGAGGTCTGAAAATTTGCATTTGCCCAGATCTAAAATACACTATTAGCGAAATCGTGCAGAGGTTTGGCAGCAAGCCAGCCGGGTACTGAAGGCGCTTTCAGACCCAATGCAGCCTGCACTTTTAGATAGAATGCAGCCTGCGCTGAGTTTTGCTCTGAAACCCATTATTTTCTATGGCTTGTGCGCCGCAACACCGCTGTGCGCCATGACGCATTTTTGCAAGACCAATAGAATCCAAGCATCGAAGGGGCTAGTGCTCGGTCTGGCTGGTCCAAACCCACACACGCACACAAAGCAGATCTGGAGGAAAAGCTAATCTTAAAAGTCTCTGAGTGTCCAGCACACAGCATAGTCTTTCTTGGTGCTAACAGAGCTTGGTGCTAACAGAGCTATCCGGGACAGGAGAGTTTAGAAAACCACGCCTACTTTTTGCGCTGAGCTCGGCGGCAAGAGCAGCGCATTCTCGCTGGTTTTTGAGAGTAAGCGCAAAACTCGCGGCAAACACAGCGCATGCCGTGATTGGTCTGGAAGCGGTTTTATTCAAAGTGCGCGCGTCACGTGACATCATTCCTGACACTCAGGTCCTACTGGCAACATAAAAATAAATTCACGCAAGTTTAGTAATTTAAGGAGATGCACGCAAGTTACACAAATTGAAAAACCATAGGCCCAGTTGGATTGGGGTTCGAAAATATACTACCTCGTCAGATGACGTTTACTACTTTTTACTGGCCTTAATTTGGCCCAATTTAATTTACTACCTTTTACAACCCTGTGGCAACCCTGATATAGCACTAGCGGTATCATCAATCATACTAGTGTCACCCATACCTGCTAAATTATTTCCTACCAGTCATTATAACATCAGAAATCCCATCTACACCATAGTTCCAGAGGAAATCGAGGGTCAGGTCCCTAGTCAGTGGATATAGGGGGGCATAAGCCGGCTGGTGATTCAGTTGTTGTCTACACAGCTACACAGTGAGGCCTAATTAAAAGAATAGATTTTATCAAATCAGATTCCCTCCATTGGGTTAAGGAGAGAAAAAATCCTGTTTACAGGATCGATAGCTTTACAAGTGCACCCGCAGGCTTACAAAGACATGTCCTTAATGAAAACACAAACAAATGGGGAAAGAAGGAACCACTGAGCTGAAAAACATGGATGGCAGGGCTCAAAACATAAGACAGCCCAAAGAGGAGCAGGTTACACTTATTAACCTTTCTGAAAATGGCCTGTGTGTTGAGGAGTTATTGACGACCTGGGTTATGAAGTCACAATGATTTCTCCAGGAAGCTGAAATGAAAGGTTAAACTATTCACATTAATTGCTCCATAGGGTCATGTATCGACAGCTTGCAGAGCTTGTCCACCACACTTGCCTAGTAGGGCGGGAGGTAGGCGAGCAGTCTTGATGTTAGCGAGTGTTATGAACAAACTGCTTTTTGATGGCTCTCTGTGGCTGAAAGAATAATAAATAACTCTGGAGGTAGCACCTGGCGACAGCCATTCGAAACCTCTTGGGACTTGATTTCCCATGAATAAAATCACCATGGGACTGTACAGTAGCTAACACACTGCATTTGCACATAAATGCATGCCTCTTACGAGTGCCTCTGCAATCCCACATGATTCCAGACCACCATCGGTTACTTTACGTCCTCTGATAGCTGTGTCTATTTGAGTCCAAATCAATGTGGGTTCACTACTTTGAGATATTATGTACAACAAGAATGGGAAGAAATTAAGGGGGCAAGTCAGCGAGAAAACTAGTGAGGAGAGGTGAGCGAAGTAAATTGTAGATAGAGAATGGGGAGCAATTTTTGTTCTCCCTGCTGAATATGACCTCTGGGGGTGTGCAGTCATGAAGGTAATGGTGATTGAGGTAGATAGGGGAAAGGCGACGGAGGCTACAGCAGCCGTTGGGGTGGGGGTGATTTATCAAAGAGTCGTTTAGCAGCTTGGCTGCACACGGGTGCTCGCCAACACACCGGGTTCAAGCTAAGGCTAACAAAACAGAACCCTAGGGGGACAAATCAACTTAACAGGAGGAGAGACCATCTTGGTGGAATTTACAGAAGAGATACGAGCCATAAACACATTGTGTCTAGACATAATGGAACAATTGTCTGGGTGAAGGAATGAGCAGCTCCTTTTCAGTCTAGCTGGTAAAGAGTCTTGAATTATTTGAAGTTATATTGGAACTAACACTTTGTGTTTCTTGTTTCAATTCTTGGGTAAATTTGTAAAGTTTTATGCCTCCCTGTGATCACAATACATCTACTCTTGCACTAACATTGCACCGATTCCCAACACAAAGTGACTTGTTGTGGACAAATGTAAAGCTACAGTGTGTTCAGAGATTCATAATTACCTCTGAATGGAATGATCAATAAAACAGCAATAATTCATAATGCTTAAAACTTCATGCCATTATATGCTAAGCATCCTCAGCATCACCATACAGTTGTTTATTCTCACGTTAGCAAAACTAAAAGTTATGGGAAATGCATTATGCATCAGAAAAGTAGTTGTGCCCTTTTGTTTTTTAACAGTTATCAGTTTATAATACATCTTGAGGTACAAGTTATAAAATATTATTCCAGGTGTATTGCAATTCAAATATGCATATCTCATAATGCCATCATTTTTTTCTTAAAATGCGGCATATAACCTGCTTCTAACCGTTTTTATATACAGGATACTGTGTAAAATGTAAATAAAAACAGAACCTGAGCATTTGCAAATCACGTATCAACTCATTTACAATTCTATTTTTTTGGAAAATATATGCGCATCTTGATTTTATTCCAGAAACATGTTTAAAAACGTTGGACAGAGCCATGTTTACCACTGTGTTACATCACCTTTTCTTTTAATGATATTCTGCAAACATCTGCGCACTGAGAAGACCAATTGCTTGAGTTTTGAAAGTAAAAAATTGCCCATTCTTGCCTGATATATCATTCCAGCTGCTCAACATTTCGGGGTCTCCTTTGTCATATTTTTAATTTCACGACATGCCAAATGTTTTCAGTGGGTGATTGGTCTGGACTGCAGGTAGCTCAGTTTAGTATCCAGACTCTACTTCTATGAAGCAATGCTGTTGTAATATAAGCAGAATATGGTTTAGGATTGTCTGGCTGTAATAGGCAAGGCCTTCCCTGAAAAAGACATATTTTGGATGGCAGCATTTTTTGCTAAAAACACTATATATATCATTCAACAGTGTGCAAGTGACCTATGCCATGGGGTGGTGGTGGCCTTGTGGGTAGGATACTTGCCTCTGGACCAAGAGGTCATGGGTTCAAATTCTACCTTTTACATACCGCCAATAGGTTCCTGAGCAAGGCCCTTAACCCCAAGTTGCTCCAGCAAGACTGCCCCCTGTAGTTTGGGAATGGAATTTTCTTTGGCTAAACTGCTAAATGCTGTAAATGTACGCACTATCATCATCAAGGGTGCTGGCTTTGTGCTGATTTGGTGCCTGTCTCCTCTTTAACCCAGAAGAAGCACCAACGTGATTTCCAATGCTTTTAAATTTTGATTTGTCAGACAACAGGACAGTTTTCCACTTCACCTCACTCCAACCTAAATTCTCTTGGGCCCAGAGAAGGCAGCAGCAATTCCGGATCATGTTTATAAATGGCTTTTTCTTTGCATGGCAGAGTTTTTAGCATTTGTGGATGTAGAAATGAGCTGACAATGGTCATTTCTGCAAGACAGCCATTACAGACAATGATTTTTGGAAATGTTCCTGTGTTCTACTATAAAATCAGGCCTGTGTTTAATGCAGTGCCATCTGAGGGCACAAAGATAAAGGTCATTCAGTATTGGTTTTCAGCTTTGTCCTTTATGTACAGAGATTTCTTAGGATTCTCTATTTGTCTTTACTTCTGAGAGGCTGTACCTTCCTGGGATGCTCATTTTATACCCAGTTGTAAATTAACATTACATTTTTTGTTTGTATGTTTGAGTGTTTGTTGTTTTTAAGGATAACAGTGGATAGAAAATGCAAAACACATTTGACTTCTTTAATACAGTTGGTAGTAATAATCAGAGGAGACCCAACAGGGCTTTGTAGACCTTCAGAAAAAGCCCAAAGATTCCAGGGAACCAAAAAAATCATGTCTGTTATTAAATGTCTGTTTTTCAATAGAATCATTATATTTTATATATTATACACTTAGTAAGTTCTACAGTACTGCTCTTATTTCATTGTGGTGGCGGTTATGGGAAAAGTTTATTCTCCGTATTCCTCTCTTCCTTTCTCCATCAGTGGCCTCACTCAGTATTCCACTCCATGGCACATGCCTTCTATTCAAAGTCCTTGTCTGTTTACCAGAAAATATTACTTTTTCGTTTTTCTCCCAAGGACAAGCACCGGCCTTCAACCTGCCTCATCCCTCCTCTTCCTGTTTCTGCATGCTTAGATGTACCTGATTTTCTGTTTAACTGTCTATTGCCTCAGATCTGTTCAGCTGATAATACAGCAAAAACATAGTCCCTACAGATATCAATGAAATTTATGCAACTGTAAAATCGTTATTCATTTAGCACCAGATTGGTTTACACTCCTTCAAATAAAAGGCAAATTATAAAAGTATATAAAATACTACTATTTCAAGCAGACATTTCAAATGTAATCATTTTAAATAAAAAATTACCCTGAGCAGAGATTGTGCTGAAAACCAGCAGATGATGGTGTAGAAGGAGCCGTGCTTTCACATAAGAATTATGACGATGAAGACATGCTAGAATAAATCTAACTGAAACTATATGTAACACACTCATAAATTAAATTAGCCTCAAGCTAATTCTTGCCACAGTAACAGAACTGCCCATTACATTTAAACACTGGATGAAATAAATTAGGTCTTCATATCTCTACCAGTCGTTATGAAGAATTTAAGCATTGCACTTTTACCCTTTACCATCAATAATCCAAAGGTAAATGTTAGGAAACCCGAGGCAATAAAAGAAAAAAATGTAAGTGAAAAGTCAACAGTAGAGAGATTAAGTGAGGTTTAGCTTCGGCATAGTACATGACAGGCTGCATGAACAGAGCTGCCTCAACATAAAGACTATTTTATTTCCCCACGTACGTCATACATGATTCAGTAAAATGCAGTGAAATAAGTCATTAGAGTCAATAAAAAAGAAAAATGCCACATCATTAGTTTATGACTATTAATTACTGGTATATACTGCTTTACCTTGCTTTATTCTCATTTTCCAGCTGGTCTATCAGTCCTAAAATTACTGCACTATGAAAGGTGCAGAAAACTAAACAAGAGTACCATGCTTTTTTTAATTGTAATAACTAACTCGAGTATAGATCCATTTGAGTTTGCAGGATTTGGTTCGAATATTTGAAACAAATGTGCTGGTTGTAGTTGAAATTCAGTGTTTAATAAAATCACTGGGGTTTCTGTAGAATGAGACATAACAGCAGAATCTTTTAAAAGCACACTATTTTCCTTTTTTAAAAACACATTCTCTGGTTGTGACTCAAGAATCCATGGAAGAGTGTTGCTTTTCTATGGGATGACACATTGTATAAGAGAGTACAAGGGTAACTAAATGTTGTCAGTGTGGAATGCAGTTTTTGCTTTTCTGGAATCTCTAAACTAAGTTTGATTGTGTGAAAACCTCCAAAAATTTTTTAATTTATTGCCACAAAAAGCAAAAAAGGTGGAGAATATTATTATTGCGTTATTGTTCCAATGTCCACGTAGTTCAGTTCTCAAAAAAAATACACATGTGACTGAATCCGTGACTCCTGATCCGTATAAAACTGGGGGTTACTGTATTACCCATTGGGGTTTCTATGGGAGAGTGGAAAGAGGATAGAATATAAGAGTGCAATAAAGGAGTGCTATCATTATGACATGCAATTACATGCTTAGGGTCAAGAGCTAAATCAGAATTGGTAGTAGTTCAAATATTCTAGTAGTAGCAAATTCAGTGTATTTTAATAAGATGACAAAAGGATGAAAGAAAGAAGAGCTGGGAAAGATAAATGAATGCTGTCAGTAGGAGGTGCAGTTACTTGCTTTCAATCAGCAGCTAAATCGTTCTAACAAATCTGATCACTGTGGCTTGAAAATGAATTCAAAGTCATAAGGTTTTACAGGAGAGTGAGGGAGTGTAAGAAAGGATTAAAGAGAATAAAAACTTAAATCAGGTCATCCTTACCATGTAAACCAACTTTAGTGGCTCTAACTATAAGACTGAGAAGGCACGGAAATGACTCTAAATCAAAGAGGTAAAATTTGAAGGATGAAAAACAAGGATGAAGGAAGAATAAAGGTGTGAAAAACTACCGAAAGAAGTTTAGTGTTTGAAGTTTTAAAAAAATATCAAGAAGGAACAGCTTAAAAAAATAAAAGAGCAGGGAAGGAGGGAGGAACACATAGTAATGTGGAAAAAAGAGAGGACATCAGTGCATCCACCCCATTCACTTTTTAAAACTGTATTTGTTATGGATGGATGAATGGGTGGATGGGACAAGTATTTATATTAATTTACACTATGTGTCATCCCAGCCTTCACTGCATCATGAGTCTCATTTGGTCCACATCAAAAATCCAATTCTTTTCTAACAACCATATTTTCCTGAATGTGTTTTATTAGAAAGTTGGATCTGTATGTAACTACATTTGAATAAAATCCATTTCTTTGATGAAGTTTCATCAACTGAAAATATTAAAATATTTGTTCATTGTAAAGACTGGAGAAAGTCACTTGATCCAATCCAACTTCAAGAGACTGAAGCTGAAAAGAAAATCATTAAATGTAAAACATCAACTGATGAAAGGTCTTATGCAACCTTCATGGAGATTAAAAACACAACCATTCAAACGGCCTGATGCACCACCTTTATCTGAACTTGAGCTTTTCAAATGAGAGCTGCGTCCCAGCAAGGGCAATTTTGTTTTGGTTGCCATAACATACAGTATATTCCCACATTACACACACACACACACACACGCAATAATAATAATAGTAATAATAATAATAATAATAATAATAATAATAATAATAATAATAATAATAATAATACCAAGGAGGCCTAAGACAAATCTCAGTGTTAGAAATAAGGATGTATTACTTATTGATCTTCCCAAAAAACACCAACAGACAAAAATGTTACATGCTTGCATGCTTGAATGAAATCTGTAAACATCAGTATATCTAAAGCTGGTGTGTTGGTGTTGATGCTTATTTTCAAAACCATCAGGAAACCAATGGAATTAGAAAGCTGTTTTAATAATAATTGTGCAGTAACCGTGCAATTCTAGGTACAATAAAGTTCTGCCACCCCAGTAGATCTGTACAAAAGGACAAAGTAAACATGATAGTTCTAAAATACTCATACTTCGTGACACCTAGTACAAGAGCATTTAAAAAGATTAGCTGTATGTATATCTAAGTTAGATCCTGCAAGATCAGTATACAGAAAACACCCCAAACAACTTTCAGCACTGCAACAATCTGGTTCCAAATACACTTCACGTCCCAGTGTTCCATCATGTCTACTAAACCAATCACACATCTTATAGCGGTCATGTTGGAATGTGAGTGAGTCTGTGTTGTGTTTTGCTTGTATATGAAGCACAGTTAGTTGAATCTCAAGATACTGATGTAGCATTTACAAGACAATACTGATGATGTTAAGGTAAAGGACACATGACCAAGTACTAAATACTGATTCTGGGTTTGTTTTGGCCAAGGAGCTTATACTAAGTAGGTGATTTGTAATCCCCCATTGCTTCTACAGCATTTCTAGTGACAGCTACATGTTTTATAATTCATGTTTTTTAATTATAAATGGAACTTAATACAGTACAAAATAAGGAAAATGCAATAAAACCAAACTTCTTGGCAAGAATAGCACGTAAATGAGATTTACTTGACTGACCTGCTTCCCCCAAAAGGTTTCTACATCAGGATTTATTTTTGCAAAGAAACACAGCTCACAAGATATTGGAACAATTGCCAGTAAATGAAATCTTGATGCAATTGTTCTGTGGTTTGGATGTCAATAAGAGGCACATATGCAATCAAGCAATCTATCTAATGGTTTCTCCAGAGTATAGCTGGAGAATACTGGAGAAATATCTTTTTAATGATGATACTGACCTCTTTTTAACTGGATGGGGTTTTAGTGCATAACATACAGTGCCTAGCTATTAAAAAAGTGTTTCATAAACTAGCAGTGATGGGAATAACAGTAATTGGTTAGATTACCCGTTACTGAAAAATTAAAACTTTTTTTTCAGTAACGGGTAATCTAACCAATTACTGTTTCCATCGTTACAATGCCGTTACCGTTACTGTCAATAACATGTAATTAAGCTGTTTTCATCCAACCAGGCTTTCAGCCACAGGAGCTGCAAAGCTTTTTTCTTTTCTTTGGTGGGGGCGAGACAACCGCATAAGGGATGAAAAAAATTCATGGTAAGCCAACCAGAGGCAGAGGTGGGCGGGTGTTTACACAAACACAGGCAGAGGAGAGACAGCAATGGCGAGTTCAACAGTAGTGTTTTTACAGTGGAAATACAGACATTACTTTTCCCTTGTTGAAATTAAAGACAAGAATGTATATGTTAAATAATAATGCATTATATTTATTTAAACGCGCCTTTCTGGCACACAAGGACACCGTACAATAAAATAAAACAAGAGCTACAAACCGTAAAGAAAATTCAAATAAAACAGAAATAATAATAATAATAATAATAATAATAATAATAATTACATAATAATGTATGTAACGATCAACTCTAATCTGACGAAGCAACTCTCAGCAGCCCAAACCCAGGTGCGGCTAATGTGAGCTATGCTAACGAAGGAGGAGACGGAGCCACGCCATCAAAGCAGCCTAAGCTTGATTTTTTTTATGCCCCACAAAAAGCTGC